>AWOL01S0007675.1:0-40088 GCA_000715115.1 Nicotiana otophora
CCCCTCCCTGAAGCATCCCTTCTCTGAAGCATTGTGTTAGCTATCCATCGCTGAAAAACTCTTAACAAATCGTGACCTAGTTGGCAGCAAATCATCCGCGACCCGTGCCCGTGAATCCGACCCGACATTAGCACCTGTTATCGACCAAATACTCAGCATCGTCGATACTTTAATCGCCGATGACAAAAGGATAAACAATCACCACTTCGACTACTACTCTATTCTCCAAGTCCAATACAAGCTTGCGATTTCGGGAATCCCTTCACTCCGACGAGTAGGTAAGCCAATCTCTCTTTCTCTCTCTCCTTTCCCTTTTCCTCGATTTCGGGTTCCGCCACTGTATTGAACCCTAGATTGTTTTTATGCTTCATCTATTTCATTGAGGATTATGTGTGCTCCAACATACCTGATGGCATATGCATCGCTGGATATATTAAAAGATACTGAAATTGTACTATCTGCTATTGACCCTGCTAAGTTTTGACCAAATGGGTTATAATCAGCATAACTGAGACTGTGATAAATTATAGGACATTGTTAAATATGTCAAAAATCAGGTGAATACTGTTGGTAAGAATGTCAAGAGATTCTATTTAAAGGTGTTGCAAGATGTTCAGAGGTGCTGCAAGATACTGTTGGTAAGAATGTCTCAAAATATAACATTGATCCTGTGAAAGTCGCTGCTGCTGACTTGTCTTTGAACCCTTATGCTCACTATGAAATTGACAAGAAGCTGGAAGCAAACCTTAAGGGAAGCACCAGAGGATTCAGTAACAAATTAAATGATGACATTCATTCTAAACGTAGATGCTTTCTGATTGTATATTAAGAATTGAAACTATTTCACTTTTGTCCTCTAATTCACTTCTTACCACTGCCATATGTACAAGTATTAGGAGAGCAACTGCTTCATTCTAGTTCTTCGTAGATCTGGTGAACAAGGCTCAATCGCTCTGTTGTTCCTAAGATTTCTACTCGTAATTCAACTTTGACGTAAAAGGCCTTGCTATGTTGAATCAGAAGTGTCTGCCGTCTGCATTTACTTGTTTATAATCAAAAGGTAAGTTCAGTTTTATTGTCTGGCAAAATAACCCTTGTGTATTACTTTTCTCGTTTCTAATCTGAGATGAACCATTCTACTTTTGAGACATCTCGTCTCCTGCAATCTTTCTTAATCAAAATTAAACTTAGAGCTGAATGAGTTTGTGAACATACTGCTATAAAAAGGAATAAGATAGTTACTAGTTGCAGATTAGAAAGACCCTTTACTTTCTTGCTTTTTGTTGCTTATATAGGTCAGTTTTCTTGGATTTTCTACAGTGGAAGTAAAATCCGTTTGTTGACTCTCCTGATGTTTTAGAAATTATGCGTCTCGACTAGCCAAGAAAATATGACAATGATAAAGAGTGCAGCCTACAAATAAGCGTGACTTAGTTGAATGATATTGATCTTATGGCAAAAAATAAAGCCTCTTCTAAATGGTAGTAATATACTAATAGTGGCAACTTCTCAATGGAGAACAACTGTTAGAGCCATGCTCGCAATGTGGATTGACCTACTATTCTTTAGGTTATTAACATCTTCCAGCATTTTTGCTCTACACACTTACAACAAAATGACTATAATGGTCCGGCGTCCATATCCTTAGTCGGTTAATCCAAGTTAAGTTCATTTTTGGTTGTGTTACTTCACTTAAAGTAACATATTATCAAAATATATTCAACAAAAATGTCTAAAGTGTTCATTCACAAAAATTTGAGAGCACTTCTATTAAAAAGAATTGTTCATTCACAAAAATGTAATTTACAACTATAACGTTTCTTAACTTAATAAAAAGAAAAGAGAAATGTGAGTTATCTAAGATGTATATTCAAGTTTAATTGTAAACTAACTTGAATAAAATAAAATATTCATTTTTTTATTTAATTAATTTATCTTGTTATTGTGTAATAGATGAAACACGATCGTAGATGGATGTACGATAGAAATCATCCTAATCATGGGGGATTGAAGGAAGAATTTGTAGAAGGTGTTAAAGGATTTATTGCTTATGCAAAAACACTTCCTGAATTCCATAATGAAGGAACAATTAGATGTCCTTGTGCTAAATACAATGATATTGTGAGAAGTATTAGTGGACCATTATATAATATCATTGCTTTTAAAGGTAGCTATATTATTTGGTTATTTTGGTGTGTTCAGAAGTAACTATGGATTGCTTATTGTATTTTACTCGTAGTGTGTTCTACCTATTTGCCTATTACTGACTCTTCATATATAACAAGTGATAAATGGAGATTTAGTGCATAAAAGGCAATATAATTTAGTTTACACTGGCAAAAGTATGAGATTCGCTGGACTTTATTGTTCTTAATCAATCAGTATTAATAGTAGCAATCAGCAAAAATTGATAAGTAAGCTTATTTATGAACATTGTGAGATACTCTTAACATTGTGAACTGGGGATTGCAAGAAGCTATTAGTTTTAATAGGAAAGTAGCTGCAAATTAGAAGTTTAGGATAGATGTTCGTTATGATCTTTTCTCTTTAACTCTGTAGTTTCAGCTTATCAGTTAATAACAAAGTCCCCTTAATGTAGCCAGAATTTCTCTGTTTCCCTTTTGTTTCACATAAATAATCAGTACAATACTTGTTTCTGGCTGCTTGTTAAGTCTGAAAAGGTGTGGAATCTCATTTCTAATTTATAAAGCAGGTCTCTTGTTTCAGATGAAGTAGCATGATATTATATAATGTGTGTTTCTTTGGAAAATATTTTATTGCTGCTTAAATCTACTGGATCATCTCTTTGGTGGTAGATGTGTTTCTCTGGAAAATATGCCCACTTGGTTTGGTGATAGATGTATTACGAGTTATAAAAGATATGATATATATTTCTTTGAGTGTCATTCCTGTTTATAGTACAGTTAGGAAGGGAGCGTTCAAAGATGCAAACACTTCTTAAGCCAGGAGAGAGTAGTCGTCAAGAAGTTGGATATCTTATGATCACAAGAAGTAAAGCAGTGGAAATGATAAGGGGGATGCAAAACTTTAGTTAGTATTTCCAGTTGGGCAATATATTTTTTCTTTTAGCCTAGCACGTAGCGAGGACTAAGCTTTTTGAAAGGTAAAGCAAGAATCTTGTTCAAGATAGCACTAGCTTCGGTTATTGTGGCAATATCTGTTGGAGAAACACACTTAGTTATGGCAATTGAGACTGAACTTGGAATATAAGTACGTCAATAACAGACAGAGCACTAGAAGTGTGCTATTTCACTATCAAAGCCAGGTCATAGTGAAGAAATATAAACAAACTGAAATATAAATGCTGGAATTCATCTTATTGTTTCCCCATTAGAAGTACTGGAGAACTAGTAACTAGTAGCTTATGGGTTTTGATTTTTACAAAAGAGATGGTGTAGTCATTTTTCCCCATTAGAAGTACTGATACATTGTCTATACATTATCTTTCCGTGTGTTTCACTTTAAAGTTTGAGAAATAAAGATACTTGCATAAATGTTCTTTAGTAAAGTTTACTTTTATAATAATTATAATTTTTTTATAGGATACTTTCAAACGAATCTTGGAGGAGTTCATTCAAAGTCAATTGATTGATGATCAAGGTAGGCCAATCTAACTATCCCAAGAGGAGATAATAGACATGTGGATTAAGGCAGTTGGTGGCGTGCATAAGGGGAGAGTCTACGGCTTTGGATAAGAGTTTAGTCTCGGTCGTCGTACTTCTGGATTGTCTGGTTCTTATTCTTCCTCACATTGCTCTGTTGATCTGGATGAGTTTGAGGAATTGAATAGGAAGGTAGCGAAGATTACTGAGTTGTATCTTCAAGAAAGGACTACAAGGGAAGAAGAGGCAAAGCGGAGGGAGGAAGAAGATAGGCGAAGAGAGGAAGAGGAAAGGCGAAGGGAGGAAGAAATGAGGCAAAAAGGACGATGCATTAAGACTTGTCACTAGTGATGTTAAAAATCTCAAGTCTCAGATAAACTCCCTCTTAGCATCTGGTGCATTTTCTGTGCCCCGTTCTCCAGCATCTGATGATAACTAAAAAGTAGTTTCTTTTATTAGCTTGTCTTAGATGATACCTGGATTTTGAATATTGAATGTTGGATTTTTTGAGTTTTTGTTCTACTTTCTTATTAGTTGGATATTAATTATGAAATGGATTGATTAGTTATTGTTTGTGAAATGAATTGGATTGCATGTTGAATTTGGTATTTGAATGCTTAATTATATTTAGCCTTGTATTGTTGGTTGTACTTTCTGTTTGGCAGGTAGTGTAGTTCTAAAAACAGATTTGGCCATGAAAATATTTTTTAGATTTCCCACCGACTCCGTGGGAATTTTGTGCATATTGTTTTTCAGGTTCTCAATATTTCCCACTGATTTTCGTGGGAATGTTCATATGTTTATTTTCAGGTTATAAATATTTTTCACTACTTCCATGGGTAAATTAAAACAAATAACTAAATTATTTTTAATATTTTCCATGGATTCGGTGGGAAACTTAAGAAAATTAAATTATTATATTTTCTTACTTTTCCCACGACGTTCGTGGGAAATTACACTAGGTGACCCCACCAAATTCTCGTGAAAACCCCAGTGGAAAACTCCCTAGGATGTGCCCACGAATGTCCTGGGAAACTATTTTCCCACCAGCCATTTTCCCACTGAGCATCTCCCCTGGGAATGTCGTAGGAATATTAAAATTTGACACAGATATCCCACCGATTCTTCTGTGGGAAAAGTCTGTATTTCTAGAAGAGTATTGATAATCCCATGGTTTGCTATGCATTAGCTATACATAGGCTAATACCAAATAGGGTATATAACTAATACTTGTATTAGTTATACATAAGTTGAAAAAGTATACCAAACAAGGTATTACTAATACACAAAGCTAATGCATGCATTATTTTCTCTAATGCACTCTACCAAATAACCTCTTATTGCAGATAGTAGACTACTAAAAAGTGGTGAGACAGCTTAAGTAACAACTTCTAACCAGTATTGTGGTTTGATCTAAGGGGATTAAGTGGCTTATGAACTCTCCAAACCTTCAAATTGCCAACTTTTGGCAAATTAGCTCAAAATCTTCTAGGGACCTCCAAATCTAAACTCGAACATACGCCTAAGTCCAAAATCGCTATACGAACCTATAAGAACCATCAAATCTCCGATCCGAGGTCGTTTATATAATGTCAAACCTTGATAAACTCTAGCAACTTAAGATTCTAAAATGAGACTAAGTGTCCCAATATCCACTCAAAACTTCTCGAAGCCAACCATCTCCGTAAGGCATAAAACACTAAATACATATACGGAAAACATTAAATAAGAGAACGAGGCTCAAATACAAAAAATGACTGATCAGGTCGTTACATTCCTCACCCCCTCCAAAATAAATGTTCCTCCTCGAATGGGTTTAGAAATGTACCTAAACTGCTGAAAAGATGTGGATATTTGCTCCGCATATCTGACCCAACCTCCTAAGTAGCCTTCTCTCTCAGTTATCCTCTCCAAAGCATCTTCACTGATACGATCTCCTTAGAGTTGAGCTTTCAAACCTGCCTATCCAAAATGGCCACTGACTTTTTCTCGTAATCTAGATTCTCATCTAACTGCACAGTGATGAAGGCCAAAATATGTGACTTATATTCATGATACTTCCAAAGTATAGAAATATGAAATACCGGATGAACTCCCGAAAGACTAGGCGACAAAGCAAGCCCATAAGCAACCTCGCCAACTCTCTCCATCACCTCAAATGGGTCAATAAACTTCAAGCTCACCTTTCCTGGCTTTCTAAACCTCATCACCTCTTTCATAGGAGAAACTCTAAGAAGAGCATTCTCACCCTCCATGAAAGCCACATCACAAACCTTCCTATCAGCATAACTCTTCCGCCTAGACTAAGATGTGTGAAGCCTCTCCTAAATCAGCTTCACCTTCTCCATATCATCATGAACCAAGTCTGTACCCAATAACCTATCCTCACCAGGCTCGAACCAACCAATCGGAGAGCTACACTGCCTCCCATATAAAGTACAAAGCCATCTGGATACTAGACTGGTAGCAATTGTTGTAAGAAAACTTTGCTAATGATAGAAACGGATCCCATCGTCCTACGAAATCAATAATGAATGCCTCAAATATATCCTCGAGGATCTGAATGTCCGCTCAGAATGCCTATCTATCTGAGGGTGAAATGTAATACTTCACTTCACATGCGCGCCCCACTGACGCTGAACAGCTCTCCAAAAGTGCGATGTGGACTGTGTGCCGTGGTTTGAGATGATATAGACAGGTATACCATGCAAGCGAATAATTTCCCTGATGTAGATCTGAGCCAACCTCTCTGAAGTGTAGGAAGTCATAACCTGAAAAGAATGTGCCGACTTGGTCAATCGATCAACAATGACCCAAATGGCATCAAACTTTCTCAAGCTCCGTGGCATGCCTACCATAAGTCCATAGAATGAGCTCCCACTTATACTCGGTATATTAATCTTCTGAAGCGAACCACCCGATATATAATGCTCATACTTGACCCGTTGACAATTCAAACACCGTGAAACATGCCTAGCAATGTCGTTCTTCGTCTTTCTCCACCAATAATGCTGCTTTAAATCACGATACATCTTCGTAGCACCTGGAAGAATAGAATATCTGAATTGTGAGCCTCCTCAAGAATCAACTCTCTCAAGCCATCGACATTAAGAACATAAATCCAACCCTAAAGTCGCAACACACCATCATCTCCAATAGTCACCTCCCTAGCACCACCTCGCTGTACCGTGTCCTTAAGGACAAGCAAATAGGGATCATTAAACAGGCGAGCCTTAA
Organism: Nicotiana otophora; assembly: GCA_000715115.1. Classification (NCBI taxonomy): domain Eukaryota; kingdom Viridiplantae; phylum Streptophyta; class Magnoliopsida; order Solanales; family Solanaceae; genus Nicotiana; species Nicotiana otophora. The sequence goes on from AWOL01S0007675.1 coordinate 6,861, forward strand.
AGTACTAAAACAAGGACGATTGTGAAAGGACATAAGCAAGGATTCTGCTTGGCTTCGAAATATTTGATCTCACTAATCTATTGGCCAACGCCGGAACATCCATAGCTAAAGGCCTCTCCCCACCTCAAATAATTGCCAAATTATCCATACTCTCTGTCGTTCTACTCAGGGCATCTACTACCACATTAGCCTTCCCCGGATAATACAAAATAGTGATATCATAATCCTTCAACAACTCCAACCATACCTGCTACTTCAAATTCATATCTTTTTTTAAAAAAAAATGCTAAATATTTCGGTGATCAGTATATACCTCACAAGACACACCATATAAGTAATGCCTCAAAATCTTAAGCGCGTGCACAATAGATGCTAACTCCAAATCATGAACCGGATAATTCTCCTCATGGGGCTTTAACTACTGTGATGCATAGGCAATCACCCAATCGTCTTGCATCAACACACACCCAAAACCAACATGTGAATCATCACAATAGACCGTATACAACCCCGATCCTGAAGGCAATACCAAAACTGGAGCCGTAGTCAAAGCAGTCTTGGGTTTCTGATCTCTCCTCATACTCGTCAGACCATCTGAACAGAGCGTCCTTCTAAGTCAACTTGGTCAATAGATCTACAATAGATGAGAACCCCTCCACGAAGCGACGTTAGTAACTAACCAAACCCAAAAATCTCCGGATCTCTGTGGATGTAGAATGTTTGGGCTAACTCTGAACCGCTTCAATATTCTTTGGATCCACCTTGAACCAATCACTCGACACCACGTGGCCCTAGAATTCCATTGAGTTCAACCAGAACTCATACTTGGAGAAATTAGCGTACAATTTCTACTCCCTTATAAGATGAAGCACAATCCTCAAATGCTACTCATGCTCCTCCCTAATACGAGAATATACCAAGATATAATCAATGAACACAATAACAAAAGAATCCAAATAAGGCTAGAACACATTGTTCATCAAATACATGAAAGCTGCTAGGTATGTCAAGCCAAATGACATCACCAAGAATTCATAATGCCCGTAACCGGTATTGAAAGTCGTTTTAGGAATATCCGTAGTCATAATCTTCAAGATGATACCCGGATCTCAAGTAATACTTTGAGAATATCTTGGCATCGTGAAGCTGATCAAACAAATTATCAATGTGAGGCAAAGGATACTTGTTCTTGATGGTGACCTTGTTCAATTGTCGATAAACAATGCACATCCTTATGGAACCATATTTCTGCTTCACAAACAACACCGTGCACCCCAAGGAGAAACACTTGGACTAACGAACCCCTTATCTAACAACTCCTGCAAGTACTCATTCAACTCAACTGAATCCACAGGATATAGTAGAATAGATATGGGCTGTGTGTCCAGTGCCAACATAATACCAAAATCAATATCCCTATCGGGTGACATGTCGGTAGGTCTACTATGAATACATCTGGAAGCTCTCTCATAACAGGGACTGAATCAACCGTAGGAGTATCGATACTGACATTTATAACAAAGGCTAAGTACACAAAACATCCCTTCTCAACTATCCGTTGAGCCTTTAGAAAGAAATCACTCTACTAGGAATGTGACTCAAAGAATCCTTCCATTCCAACCTTGGCAACCCTGGCATTGCCGACGCCACGGTCTTAGTGTGATAATCAAGAATAGCATGGTATAGAGATAACCAATCTATGCCAAAAGCACATCAAAGTCCATCATATTAAGCAATAACACAAACCGTAGTCTCATAACCGCCAATAGTAACCGCACAAGAACGATAAACACGATTCCTACCCAAAATGTGTAGACACATAAAATAGGAATATCTAAAGAGTCACGAGGCATATCTAAATATGATGCAAAGAAGGATGAAACATACGAATAATTGGAACCCGAATCAAATAATGCTAAAGAATCTCTATAATATATCAAATAAATACCTGTAATGACTGCATCTGATGCAACCACCTCAGGCCGAGCACGAAAAGCATAACAACGGGCCTGACCTTTACCTCTTGGACAAGCTCTACCCGCCTGTTCCCCACTTATAGCTGGCTGTACAGGCTGCATAACATCTGGCATGGGAATCATAGACTATGTACCTTGCTTAGGTACACTCATTCAAAGCCTAGGACAATCCCTTCTCATATGTCCTAAATTACCACGCTCAAAACAAGCTCTTTGCGGACGTGGTTGTTAGGACTGAGTCTACTCCGGACGACTAGAATAACCACTGTAAGAACCACGTGCGGGAGGTACACTGAAGGATGACTATCCTGAATGAGTGCTTTGAAATACATGGCTAGCTGGAATACCACGTGAAATCTGAAGTGCTGAATGAACTGGTCGGCTGGAATGACCCCTACCATGTCGACCCTTGCCCTAAGTGTAGGCAACACCAAATCCTCCAAAACCACGAGGCTGCTTGGCCTCCATGTCCTCCTTCTCATGCCTGCGGATACACTCCAGCCTCCTAGCAATCTTTACAGCCTGATGAAAGGTAGTCTTACTCTCCATCTTCTGTGTCATCCTTAACATAAGATTGTAGCTGAGTCCCTCAAACTATCTATAGACCCTCTCCTTCCCGATAGAAACTAGAAGAGCTGCATAGCATGACAACTCTGTAAATCGCATAGCATACTGGGTCAAAGTCATACCCCCCCGGCGCAAATGCTCAAACTCACTATGCAACTCATCCTTGCGAGTTTGTGGGATAAACTCCTCCAAGAAAAGAATTGAGAACTGAGACTATGTGAGTGGTGTTGCGCCAACTGGCCTACTTGACTCATATGAGTCTGCCACCATCTTTATGCCGGACCTGATAACTGGAAGGTAGTAAAGTAAACCCTATTCGACTCCTTGTACATCCTTAGTAGGCGCTCCACTGAAATTGGGAGGACAAAGTTTGTGAAACCTCTCCATCCTCTTCTGCTCCTCAGTAATCAAGACTGGCCCTATCTCGGGCTAAACTGCAATAACTGGCACAGTAGATACTCGGGGTCTGATAACCATAAGCTGATTGCTCTAGTGTGTGTGTAACGAGAATCTGGGCTTTTTTTCCAACTTGTGAAATTACTGGTGCAACCAGGATCAATTTTGCCTGAGTCAAGACATCAAACATACTCAGTATATGAGCCAAGGTCTCCTCGAGTCCAGGTGTGCAATAGGTCCCTCAGGTGCCTGAGCTGTTCCCGCCTTGTCACGACCCAAAATCCCACCACAGGCGTCGTGATGGCACCTAGCCTCTAAGACTAGGTAAGCCGATTTTAAATACATTTTGAAGCAATTTGTTTTAATTAAATAAGTGATCAAAACTAATAGCGGAACAATTAAAAATATACAACCTCCCAAGACTGGTAGTACTGAGTCACGGACTCTAGCCGAATACATGGAATGATCACGAGGACCAAATATACAATACTGTTTGATTAAAAATTAACAGTACAATGAATTGAACAGACTCCAAGGGACTGCGACGACCAAGCAGCTCTACCTTGATCCTTACGATCCCACTTTAACTCTGCTCAAGTCCGTTATCTTCAATACATGGCTCTGCACAAAAATATGCAGAAGTGTAGTATGAGTACGCCACGATCGGTACCCAGTAAGTATCAAGAGTAACCTCAATGGAGTAGAGACGAGGTACAGTCAAGACACTCACGAGTCTATTAACCTGTGCAATATAATATACAAAATAATAGGAAACAAATAACAATAGGGCAACATGAAACAACCAGTGATATGCACAGCAGACAACAGGAATACTATTAATATCGCTCAACAATTAATAATACAATTACACCCAATTAAATCAAGTCCTTCAATATAAATGTCTTTCACATATAATTCTTCCAAATAATTCTCTTTCAAATATAATTTCTCAAATATGGTTTTTTTCAAATATAATTCTTTCAATAAATCTTTTCAAATATAATTTCCTCAAATAAATATCTTTCTAATACAATTCTTTCCTATAATACTTTCTAAGTAAAAATTCTTCCAATAAATATTTTGAATAATTCTTTCAAATAAAAAAATCACCATGTGACACCTCATTTCATAATCATAAAAATACGGGTCTCAGCCCATTTTCATATTTTTCATAAACACGGGTCTCAGCCTATTTTCATATTTCCACGGCACCTCGTGCCCATCATTAAATCATCATCACACGGAAAACTCACGTGTCAAAATATCAATGTATATAAGATCCTGAGGATTAATGTATTTTCACTAAAGTAAGGTTAAAAATCTTTAAATCAAGTAAGAAATCAACAAAGGAATGAATTTATTTTAGAAATAATTTGGGTGAAGAAAATGGCATTTCAATTAAAATGAAGCATCCGATGACTACTAATTTGGATGTAAAATTTATTAAATTAAAATATAATAGGAATTTCTTTTATTCGAAATAACTCAATTCTCAAAAACTAGTAATAAATCATAAACACAAATCTGTAAAGTCTTGTACAAAGAGCCAAAGATAACGCATTACAACAAGGAATACAAAACACATAATAAAATCCAATAATACATCACGGAAGAACACAAGAATTTACATATCACGAAAAAATAAAATAACCAAAGGCAAGTACATCCATAGAAAAATAACAACAAAAGAGAACTCCCGAGGTACCGCCTCGTAGACCCAAAAGTAAATATGTAAGACAGGGGAGGATCTCCCGAGGTACCGCCTCGTAGTCCCAAAAGTACATATGCAAGACAGGGGGAACTCCCAGAATATCGTTCCGTAGTCCCAAAGTAAATATGCAGGGCAGGAAGATCTCCTGGAATACCGTTCCGTAGTCCCAAAGTAAATATGCAGGGCAGGGGGATCTCCCAGAATACCGTTCTATAGTCCCAAAGTAAATATAATTTTAACAACTGCACATCAAGTGCTCACATATTACAACATATCAAAAAAATCAACAATACATCATTTTTCAATAATAAGGAGTCAATGGCTCGACCATAATGTGCACAAAATCTTAACAAAATCTTATCCGGGAGTGAACAACTCAATAAAATAATATTTGACATAAATTCAAGGTAGCAATCACAGCAAATCATCATAGAAAAATAATTTCAACAAACAAGGATCAAGGCATGACAAATAGAGGATTTGATAAGTGCCAATAATTTCCAACTTAATACCTAAGGGCGTCTAAGGATTTTTAATCAACGAAATTTGCACATATAAACCAAGTACCTACTCGTCACCTCGCGTACATAGTTTTCAATTACACAATTTGCACATAATACTCAATGCCTAAGGGGTATTTTCCCCACTCGAGGTTAAGTAAGACACTTACCTTGTTTTTTTTTTTAAAGTTATGCTGATATTTCAAAGTCGCTTTCTTGCTTGAATTGACCTCTAGACCACTCAAATCTATTCAAATAAATTGTATAACTTCATTAAAATTCAATGGAAACAATTCTGCATAATAATACGTCGACTTAAAAATTTATTCCAAAAAGTCAACAAAAGTCAACGCGGGACTCGCTTTTCGGAACCTGACATAATATTCACGAAATCCGAACACCCATTCCGATACGAGTTCAATCATACCAATTTTATCGAATTCCAATAAAAACTCAACCTCCAAATCTTAGATTTCATTTTTTGGAAGATTTTGTAAAAATCTTGATTTCTTCCATTTAAATCTGAATTAAACGATAAATATAATCGTAGATTCATGAAATATAATTACTTTAGGATATAGAATACTTACCCCAACTAAGCATGTGAAGAATCCCTCCAGAATCGCCCAAATCCTAGCTCCAAAGAATCCCAAAACACAAATGGCGAAATGACCATTTTTGGTCCTTAAGATCCTGCCCAGTTTGCGCACCTGCGAGCTCGCTTTTGCGAGCCAATTCTCGCTTTTGCGACGTCCACTGTCAGCAAACACATCGCACCTGCGGAATTCTTTCCGCTCCTGCGCATTCGCAGGTGCGATGCAACATGCGCATCTGCGCAAATAGCCGCTTCTGCGCCTTCCTTTCCCGCTTCTGCAGTTCCGCAGGTGTGGGATTTTCTTCGCACCTGCGACCACTTCCATGCCCTTCTATTTTTGCTTCTGCGATGTCTCCCTCGCTGCTGCGACCAAATATTCCGCAGGTGCGATTCCAACAGCTGCTGTCATTTTCCAGCAGCTTCTTCCAAGTCCGAATTGTTCCGTTAACCTTCCGAAATTCACCCGAGGCCCCCGGGACCTCAACCAATTATAAAAATATGTCCAAAAATACAATACAAACTGAGTCGAGGCTTCAAACCACATCAAACAATGCCGAAATTACGAATCGCGCATTGAATCGAATTATAAGTTTTCAAATCCTCCAACTTCTATATTTTGCGCCGAAACGTATCAAATCAATCCGGAAAGACTTCAAATTTTGCACACAAGTCATAATTGATGACATGGAGCTATCCTCATTTCCAGAATCGAAATCCAACCTCGTTATCAAAATTTCACCCTTCGGTCGGACTTTCCAAATTCTTCTATTTTCTAACTTACGCAAAAAAGTGTCGAATTATCCTACGGACTTCCAACTCCGAATCCGAACATACGCCTAAGTCCGAAATCATTATACGAATCTATTGACATCATCAAAATTCCATTCCGAGGTCGTTTTTTCAAAAGTCAACTCTCCGGTCAACTCTTTCCATTTAAGCTTCTAAATAAGAATTGTTCCTTTAATTAAATTCCGAATCTTTCGAAAATCAAACTCGACCACACTTGCGGGTCATAATGCATATTGTGAAGCTGTTCGAGACCTTAAGTAACAAGGAGTAAATTCTGAAAATAACAAGTCGGGTCGTACATTCTCCACCTCTTAAACAAACGTTCGTCCTCGAACGTGCTAAAAATCTTTCTGAGGACTTTAAATTACTGAGTATATTCTTGCACACATACTTGTGGGTGATTCTACATTCCAGCAATTTAACACGGGTACGACAACACCATCTCAATTGAGATTATTTATTTTCTCCATTCTTATAAGATTTAGAGCAAAAATCCCTAACTCTCCAATCATTTCCAAAATGCCTTATTTTCACTTCGATGCACGGTATTAGTCTCAACTGGCTATAGCAACTCGTGCCTATGCACACATCAACTTTCTTGATAGTGTTGAAGTACTTCAAAAATATTCTTTTGGGTATTTTATTCTCCCCCTCTTAGGATCATTCGCCCACACACACATAACATAACTTAACTCTTCCTTTGCAAATCTTTATCCTCCAAATTTTACTAACTCCCAAATTTGCAAATCCCAAAACATTCGGCAGAGTTTCTCCTGTAATTGGGCCTATCCACCTGCCATAGTAACACCAAAACAACTCCTAATATCACATCCACAACCCAACAAAATACCACAAGGTATATATCAATAACACCAATCTTAGCATTTCAAGCACTGCATTATCATAATGATATAAGGACATGAAGCACATCATACGTATGCTCATCACCACATCCCTGATCTTAATAGCTGTTTATAATTAATTTCAGCATCCTCAATTAATCTCATATTAACCACCACCTTGTTTCGAATTTTCACAACACTGGCAACAAAATGTGAGGCATGAAGACCTCGTGATTAATTACTCGGATTAATGAGTCACATTTAACACCACCTGGGCACTTACCTCATAGGCTAAAACTCAATGTTTACAACACGAAAATGGTTGTATATGAACAGAAAAATATACAAGAATTATCAAATAAGCCTAACAGGCATGACTCCATATTAATATTATTGTACAAATTAAATTTCACAAAGGGAGAATTTTAAACTCATAAATATTTCACCACAAGGACCTCGTCCTTATATAACTTCCACCACGACTTGTAGCCCAGATTAAATATTTCACATCATATACAAAATGCGAGGATCTCGTCCTCAACTCTGAATCACAAGTCTTTTGCACATTGCCAACTGAAATTTCAATTTCTTTTCTTCCTTCTTTTCAATATATTTCATAAACAGTTTTCACAACACATAATGAACCCTCATATCGGTAGGGTGTATAATTCATACAAATTGGAATCAATTATTCCGAAACACATTAAACCCACTATAATGAATAATAAAAATTACTTTTGGACTTATAGCCCTCAATGGTGTACAAAAACAAATTACAGACACGAGCTCACACCTTCAAATCTCCCAATAGGGATAAACATATAAGTAGGTCACAGATATACGAAGCTCACCCATAAGTGGAGGATAATAAGAGGACTCACCTTAATATTCAGAACCGAATCAAATTAAGGAAAGTATCCTTTTATAATAGAAATCAGGACCGTACATATAATGACACCATCTACTGTATTGGCCTCAGCCAAATCATAGTGATTAAATCTACGGGTCGGGTCTCCACCTCTTAGGTTCCCACTACCCGCCTGTCCTCCACCTCTAGCTGACTGTGCACGTGGAGTATTAACTGGAATAAATCTTGTAGCCTAATTATTCTGATGAAATCCGTCTCTTCCAAGTCTTGGACATTCCTCTTGATGTGACTAGTACAATCACACTGATAACAACCCCTCTGTGGGTTTGGCTGCTCATACTAAGTCTATGCTTGATAACTGGAATAACCATTATAGGAACCCCGTGCCGGTGGTGCATTAAAAGAACTTATTATAGCACCCTAATATTCTGAAATTGTTTCTGTGACCTCGCTGGTACTGAAATGTAGAATTATTAAGGAAGTTGGAATACCGCAAGTCCCAGCATCATCTCATACCAATCTCAGCTCTTAATCATATACAAATTTCGGAGAACCTTTCAATACCACATAAATACATCTCAGACCAAAACTGATATAACTCATGACCCCTACAATCTGATCGTTGATAGTGGACTCCCCTCACTTGGCGTGAAGCCATAGGGAGAATTATGATGTTCCATAATACTAACCTTCATCGCTCGAACGTCTCCAGTCATAAGACATCTCAAACTATTTATTTGGCGCATGTCATCCTCGTGACAGTTAAACTCGTTTCCTCTAGTGCCTTGGTTGCGTACGTACCCTTCGCTAAATAGAAATCCCATACGAACTACATATTCTTTAATACCACCAGCTATTTTAGATCTACATCCACCTCGTGACCCTACCATAATTTATGATGATTAGGCAAATAATTAAACCTTCTTAATATCATACTTATCAACCAGATGTCAGAACCTGCGGCACCCCAATGTGCACAACTGAATGATCTCTCAATACTTCCGAATCCTCTATCTGGACGACACATTGTAATAATGGTTGAGTAACCCTGGCTCTCTTATAACCTCTCTATAGTATCACGAACCGTTGGCGCATAGTTGATACCGAGTGTGAAAATTTCATACACGAGTGGATGCAAAAGGACATAAGACATATGATTCAAGCTGAATAAATGTCGCATTCTAAGGAATGAAAGAAGTGAAATTTCCTAACAGTTCTGTAGCCTCTCGAAGATTAGTATAGACGTCTCCGTACCGATCCGCAAGACTTTACTAAACTCGTTCGTGACTCGTAGAACCTATGAACCTAGAGCTCTGATACCAACTTGTCACGACCCAAAATCCCACCACAGGCGTCGCGATGGCACCTAGTCTCTAAGACTAGGTAAGCCCATTTCAAACACATTTTGAAGCCATTTTTTTTTAATTAAATAAGTAATCAAAACTTACAGCGGAACAATTAAAAATATATAACCTCCCAAGACTGGTAGTACTGAGTCACGGACTCTAGCTGAATATATGGAATGATCACGAGGACCAAATATACAATAATGTTTGATTAAAAATTAACAGTACAATGAATTGAACAGACTCCAAGGGACTGCGACGACCAAGCAGCTCTACCTTGATCCTTACGATCCCGCTTTAACTCTGCTCAAGTCCGTTATCTTCAATACCTGGCTCTACACAAAAATGTGCAGAAGTGTAGTATGAGTACGCCACGGTCGGTACCCAGTAAGTATCAAGACTAACCTCAATGGAGTAGAGACGAGATACAGTCAAGACACTCACGAGTCTATTAACCTGTGTAATATAATATACAAAATAATAGAAAACAAATAACAATAGGGCAACATGAAACAACCAGTGATATGCACAACAGACAACAAGAATACCATTAATATCTCTCAACAATTAATAAGTACAATTACACCCAATTAAATCAAGTCCTTCAATATAAATGTCTTTCACATATAATTCTTCCAAATAATTCTCTTTCAAATATAATTTCTCAAATAATTTTTTTTTCAAATATAATTCTTTCAATAAATCTTTTCAAATATACTTTCCTCAAATAAATATCTTTCTAATACAATTCTATACCTCTGGGTGATATTTCTTTGTTGCTCATCTGCTGTCTTTTGTGATCAATTATTAATTGCTTAATGTTTAGTAGTTAATCATAATAATAGTCATCAAATCAAGTGTTAATTTTCCTTGATAGTAATCAACTGAAGATTATTCGAACACTGTTTAAATTCAATCCCTATGGAGACAATAATTCAATCCCTGTTAATTTTGGCGCCGTTGTCGGGGATTGGTAATTAATAGTGTTCAAAAACAATTCGGGGATTTATTTTGTAGTACGTGACAAGTGCCAGGAAGAAAACTTGAAGATTTATTCTTGATATTGATCTCTAATTGTCATTGAAGATGGAGTACAACCAGCCTAAGAAAACGATTGAGGAGTTAGCAGTTGAGCATTATCACAAGTCTGTTATTTGATTTAAATATAGTGGAAATTATCTATGGGTTGACTGTCAAGCAGGTAAGTATTCTTCCTATGGTTCGTCTTTTGAATAGTCTCACTCTATTTCTAGTTCGTACAAGTATGAGGTCTCATATGGGTACAATCTTAACTCTAGTTGGGACGAATACCCTTATTATGACTGGAATGAGAGCGAAGCGAGACAACCACCTCAAGAGTAGAATGGTAGTTTAGAAGAGCTTATGTATAAGTTCATGAATAGTGTTGAAGAGAGATATAGAAAATGATGAATCCATTAAGAACCTAACAACGCAAGTGAGTCAAATAGTAAGTATACTTTCAGAAAGCTCATTGCGTTGTGATGGTGAATATATGGAGGAGATACCCCGTGAGAATGAGCCTATCCAAGAGGATGAGCATCCACAGAGATAACTTGCCACTCTGCAAGAACACTCTGATTCAATTGAGATGAATAAAGATGAGGCTTTGGTTGATTGTGGAGTAATAAAAGAAGAGTTCAAACCCCCATCCACCTTTTCACATTTACAACTTTTAGTAGAAAAGAATGAGAAACAAATGGTCTTGGATATATCAGAAGAATATTCACAAAACCTTTCTTTTTTATTTTCTTATTCTAACATTGAGACAAGAGTGGGTTGCTCTAGTGGTGAACACCTTCTACTTCCAACAAAGAGGTTGTGAGTTTGAGTCACCCCAAGAGCAAGGTGGGGAGTTCTTGGAGGGAGGGAATCGAGGGTCTATCGGAAATAGCCTTTCTGCCCCAGGGTAGGGGTAAGGTCTGCGTACACACTACCCTCCATAGACCCCACTAATGGGATTATACTGGGTTGTTGTTGTTGTATTCTAACATTGATCGTGTGAATTTTATTTTTGGGGATTTACAGGAGGATACATTGAGTGATACTGTACAAGAATGTAGGAACAAATTGAGGATTATCCTGCAGGAACAATTTACCGCTCAGAATACGGCCAAGCAAGGAAGAAAAGAGCGGGTCATACATATATCATCTGATGAATTTGGGCTAATAAGCTACATGAAGAATCCCAAAGAGCAGAAACAAGGAATGAATTCAGAATTAGGAGTGGAGTTCATAAGTTCTCGAAAACGAAAAACATTCAAGGGAGTTTTCTTTACCTCTTGCTTTTTATTCGTGTGTCATGGGGACATGCTATAATTTGAAGTGTGGGGTGGGGGATGTAAATGTGTGTTTGTTTTCGTTTCTTTTGATTAATTATTTTTTGACTTTTTCCGATGATGGATTTCCTCGATTGTCTTCTTGAGGGATCAAAATCGAAGAAAAAATATTTTGTTTTTTTCTTAGGTAGTGTAACAATTTTTTCTTGGTTTTTCTTTGTGCCGCGATTCTTTTTCAAGGGTTTTGCTTGAATCGGGTGTAGTTAGTTTTTTTCTTTATTAGGAATAGTGAAGTCTTGTGTTATGTATTAAATGAAGATGACTTTTCTTGACGTTGTTGTGCCTTGAGAGTAGTGAGTGCCTTAGTTATGATGCCTAGGCTTAGTTCTTGACTCATGTATAAGTGTCTATTTTGATGTTGCTTAATTGCTTTGACTAGAAAGTCGGGATAGATCTGATCCTATGTGAGTTATGTGCCATGGTCTGTGTGAGGTTGTTGTTATATTCTGTGCATGTCATATGTTGTCTAGAACTTGCCCCATGTGTTTACAAAGAAAAAATAGCAGTTTTGTTTAGTCTAGGATGTGATAGAGACGTTTCTTTGTTGAGCTAGATATATACTTGTGACCTGCCTGATTGTTGTGTATCTTAGTTAGTCCCTTTGAGCCTGTAATCCTATTTTCTTAGGCAACCACACTACAAGCCCGACCTCTTTGTTTGAATTGACTATCTATTTAAACCTTTTACCTCTCTATGAGCACTTGATATATTTATGAGCTTCTTAAAAGCTAAGTTGAGGTATAGTCAGGTTTTTGAGTGGAACTATTGAGAACAGAGAAAGGTGCACTAGTTGAAAAATTATGAGAGCCACGTGTATGCAATTGAAAAAAAATGAATTTGCTTGAAGAAAAAAAATCAGAACTTTGAAAGAAAAGAAAAAAAGAGTTTGTATATGTATTAGAAAAAAATGATTCCTTGCTAGTGGTAGTTCTCATCTTATTTGTTCTTAAAGATATGAGGAGGTGGATGCCTATTATGTGTGAAGGTTGGGATTTGGTTCAAAATAAGTGTGTGATTTAAATTGTAAAATTGTATGTATTAAAGTGCTTAGGGAGGTGTAGTCACTATTATCAAAATTATATCTTATCCGTCCCTTACCAGTCCCGCAGCCTACATTACTGTTAAATATGAGTTTCAATAATGAAAAAATAATATATCACGTTTGGTGCAGGATCACAAGGGATAAAACAAAGAAATCAAGATTCCTTATCACTCAAGCATGGACTAAGGAAACAATCTATCAACGAAAGCAAAGGAAAGTAAAAGTATCAATGATTAACTATGAAAAAGGAAGAAGCGGCAGAAATTCGGAAGAAGAATCAATCAATGATTTGAAAAAGGAAGAAGCAGTGAAAATCCAGAAGAAGAATCAATCAATGATTTGATAGATGATTGACGGAAGCTAGTATAAGAAGGTCCTAAAATCAAATGAAAACAAGAGTGCGAAGCTCTACACTGGAGATTGTTAAAGCCCGAAATCAGAGGATCCATCATCAATCACTCAAGTAACGGAATGATCTGCCCAACGGAAGAAAAGCCTGTCAAGGCCACAAGTCAAGGAAGATCAACGGAAACCTGACCTTATTCTTGGAAAGAATCAATTTGCAATTCCTTTCAAAGATCAATTCCCTTGGGTTTGTAATCTCTCAAGACTCACGTGAATCAAGAGTCAAGAAGGCCTCACGAAGTATATATACATCGGTTCCACGCTTGAAGCAGATATACTTTAAACGACCCATTAGCACTCTTTTTGTTATACTCCAAACAAGCATTGTATTTCTTTTTAGATCTGCTGTGTAATTAATGAGAGAAAATAAATAAATAAATACTGGTGAGGCATTGTATCAAGAAGGGAAAAGTGACATAGAGACCAAGCTGTTGGTGTAAAGCTACACCAACCATCTTGTACTCGAGAAACTTCAATACTGAAAGAGATCACCCTTGCAACCCAAGGGGACTGGACATAGGATTCACATTGAATCCGAACCATTATAAAAATCTCGGTGTCTTTACTTCTGCATTATTATTATTATTATTCTATTTTTATCTCTAGTCGACTAATTGGTAAACTAGTTAACTACTTAGAGTACTGAAAATAAAAAATGACAATTCACCTCCCTCTTGTACTTTCAATTGGTATCAGAGCTAGTCTCACACTTTTTTCTTAACAACTTGTAAGAAAAGATCATGGCAAATCAAATAATTGTTGGAGCACTCTTTCAAGAAGGAACATCGCAAGTCAGGCCACCATATTTCAATGGACAACACTTTTCTCACTGGAAAGTGCAAATGGAAATATATGCAAAATCATATGATGTCAAAGTATGTCGCATTATCAAAAAGGATAACTATCCACTACCAGCAGCAGCTCAACCACCCGCTGATCCGGAAGATATAGATGAATACACAGGCGAGCAAATAGCAGTTGTTCAAGTCAATGCTAAGACACATAATTTATTCTATAATGCTATAAGTGGAGAGGAGTATGAGAAAATCTCAAGTTGTGACACATCCAAAGAAATGTGGGATAAACTGAAAGTTACTTATGAAGGAACCAGCAAGGTGAAACAAAATCACATAAACATATTTGTTCATGATTATGAACTTTTCCAGATGAAAGAAGGAGAATCCATTGCGGAAATGTTTGTAAGGTTCAACAAAATCATTGCGATCTAAAAGCCTTTGGTAAACCTGCTCAAGTGGTGATCAAGTTCGAAAAATTCTAAGGAGTCTACCTACCACTTGGGAGACAAAAGTGGTTGTACTCGAATCTCAAAATCTAAACAAACTTTCTTATGATGAGCTACGAGAAGATCTTATAGCATTTGAGAAAACACACCTCAAGAAAACAAACCAGGAAGAAAAGAAGAAAATAGTTGATTTCAAAGCTACAACTAAAAGATCTGAATATGATATTGATTGACCCAAGAGCTCTTGAAGAGGAGATTGCCATGGTATCAAGAAACATGGATGGTTTAATGAGAAGGTACAAAAACACAAGAAGGGGGAGGATGTCATCCAGACAAACCGGGCAATATAATGAACAAGACAAGAATGATGGAAAATGCTATGAATACGGAAGGTACGGGCATGTTCAAGCCGAGTGTCCTGAACTTAAAAGAAAAGCCTCCAGAGGATTCAACAAAAATAAATCTTTCGGAAGTTGGAGTGATGAAGACAACTCAGATCATGAAGAAATAGCAAACCTATGCTTCACAACAATTCTAGAAAATGACATGAATAAATACACTAGATGCTGAACTGATGAAGACACATCAAATGATGAAAGCAAAGAAAATACTGAAAATTGCTTCATGGCACTAGGTGAAACAAGCGAGGTAAGATCCTATAACTATAATAGATGTAATAAATTACAGGATATTCTTGATCTCACCCTAAAGGAGTCTCAAAAGATGTTGAACGAATTGAGAAGACTCAATAGGGAAAATAAGGAATGAGAACTCAAACTTGAAGTATGTGAAATCGAAATGGATGTACTTCAAGATGAGGTTCAGGAATTGAAAATGCAATTGAATGGCATGCGTAAATCCACCAGTCACAGTTCCGTCAAGTCCAACCAAGCAACTTACAAATCAACTTAAAAAGGGCCAGCTAGAACTAAATCCACAAGTGATAGATCAAAAACTAGATCAATCAATATGTGTCACTATTGTAAGAGAGTGGGACATAATTACTCTTTTTGCAGATTTCGTAAGTCTAATGTTTCAAGATAGATTTGGAAACCTAAAGACATACCTGATTCCAGTAGAACTAACCAGCAAGTACCCAAGCAAGCTTGGGTACCTAAAAGAAAGTGATAATTTTATTTTGCAGGAACACCATAGGAAGAGCCGCAAAGGAAAATAATACATAGAAAGTGCATGTTCCAGTCACATGACTTGCCACAAACATTTATTAAAAGAAGTTACTAAGATAAATGGAGGAAGTTTCAAATTTGGTGATGATTCAAGAGGAAAGATAGTTGGAACCGACACAGTTCCATTCAATAATAATTGTGATATTACTGAAGTATATCTTGTAGATGGATTCAACTATAATCTCCTGAGTATAAGTCAGCTATGTGATTCAGGGTACGAAGTTAAATTCAAGAAAACATGATGCGCTATTGAAGATGAGTCAGGTACAATTATACTCCCAGGAAAAAGGTATGAAAATGTTTACATTCTTGATGGCGTTGAAAATTTAGATAGTCACATCTACTTAGTATCTATATATGATGATCCATGGTTGTGGCATAAGAAACTTGGTCATGCAAGAATGCATCTAATTGAGAAACTCTCCAAGCATGATTTAGTTATTGGACTTCCTAAACTCAATTTCTTTAGAAATCATGTATGTCATGCATGTTAGATTGGTAAACAAACGAGAAACTCCTTCAAAAGCAAAGACATTGTGTCTACTACCAAGACCTTACAATTGTTTCACATGGATTTATTTAGACCCACTAGAACTGCTAGCATTGGAGGAAAACGATATGATTTTGTTATTGTTGATGACTACTCATATTTTTCATGGGTTATTTTCTTATCTCATAAAGATGAAGCTTTGCAATACTTTGAGATTTTTGTAAAAGAGTTGAAAGAGAAAAAAGATATCTCGTTACAATCATCCAAAGTGATCATAGAGGAGAATTCTAAAGCAGAGCATTTGAAGATTTCTGCAATGATCAAGGATATACTCACAACTTTTCAGCTCCAAGATCACCTCAACATAATGGAGTAGTTGAGCGGAAAAATCGAACACTACAAGATATGGCTAGAACAATGATATTGGAACATTTTTTACCAAATCATTTTTGGGCAGAAGTAGTAAGCATAACCTGCCACATTCTCAACCGATGTCTTATAAGACCTATCTTGAAGAAAACTCCATATGAATTATGGAAAGGTAAACGGCCCAACATAAGGTATTTTCATCCATTTGGCAACAAGTGTTTTATCTACAATAACAATAAGGACGATCTTGGAAAATTTGATCTAAGAAGTGATGAAGGTATTTTTCTAGGTTATTCCATAAACAGTAGATCTTTTAGAGTTTATTATAAATGTACTTTATCTATAGAAGAATCAATACATGTCATATTTGATGAACATAACACTACGGCCGAGAAAGGAATCATTGCAGGTGATGAAGACATTAACCAAGAAACATCATAGACAAGCAAATCACAAAAGTTGACTGGTAATACAGACGCTGTCATGGAGTCGACTAATGCACCCGTCAATAGTCAACTAGAATCACAGAAGGAGTCAACTACTCATACGATTGTAACACGTCAAAATGAGTGGAGAAGTGAACCGGAATATCCTCAGAAGTTTATCATAGGAGATCCAAGTAAAGGAATAAAAACCAGGGGAGCTCTCAAGAAAAAGGAAACTGTAGCACTCATCTCTCAGATCAAACCAAAGAAGGCTGAGGAAGCCTTAAAAGACTTCAGTTGGGTACAAGAAATATAGGAGGAACTCGATTAATTTGATAAAAATCAAGTCTGAGAAATGCTACCTAAGCCTGCAAATGCTACCGTAGTTGGAACCAAATGGGTGTTTAGAAATAAGGTAAATGAAGATGGAAAGGTTGTGAGAAAGAAAGCCAGATTCGTAGCCCAAGGCTACTCATAGCAGGAAGGAGTCGACCACGATGAACCTTTGCTCCAGTAGCCCGACTAGAGTCCATACAGATTCTTCTAGCATATGCATCCTTCAAATGATTTAGACTTTTCCAAATGGATGTCAAAAGTGTCTTTTTAAATAGCTTTATTGATGAGGAGGTATATGCAAAATAACCTCCTGGTTTTGAAGACTTGGAATTTCCATACCACGTGTATAAGTTGACTAAAGCTCTGTATGGACTCAAACAAACTCCACGAGGATGGTACGAAAGACTAAGCTCATTTCTACTTGATCATGACTTTACAAGAGGTAAAGTAGACACTACATTATTTATTCAAAGATCATCAGGAGGTAATCTTATTATTCAAGTCTATGTTGATGATATTATCTTTGGAAGTGCTAACCTTCTTTTGTGCAAGGAATTCGCTAATCTCATGCAAAGTGAGCTTGATGGGAGAGCTTACTTTTTTCCTTGGACTTCAAATTCAACAATCTAAAGAAGGAACTTTTGTGTGCTAGACGAAATATACAAAGGAATTAATTCAAAAGTTTGGCATGAGCAGTGCTAAAGCACCAATGAGCCTGTCAACAAGTCTAGACAAGAACGAAAAAGGAAATCTAGTTGATGAAACTAAATACCATGGAATGATTGGCTCTCTGCTTTACTTGATTGCCAATCGACCAGATATTATGTTTAGTGTGTGTAAATGTGCCAGGTTTCAATCAGCTCCTAAGGAATCGCATCTGATTGCAGTAAAGAGAATAATTCGTTATCTCATTGGAACTATTTCATATGGACTATGATACCCACATTCTAACAATTTTAAGCTTGAAGGTTTTTCAGATGCTGATCTTGCAGGTGATAAAGAAGACAAAAAGAGCACCAGTGGAACATGTCAATTACTGGAAAAGGCATTAATATCATGGAACAATAAGAAACAAGGCTCAGTTTCATTATCCATAATTGAGGTAGAATATATTGCCATTGGACAGTGCTATGCATAGTTACTATGGATGTCTTATCAACTGGGTGACTATGAACTATGTTTTAAACCTATTCAAATATTTTGTGATAACTCTAGTGCTATATGTCTCTCAAAGAATCCTGTGCATCATTCTAGGGCTAAGCATATAGATATTAAACATCGTTTTATTAGAGATCATATCCTTAAGGGAGATATAGAATTATCATTTGTTGGTACCACTGATCAATTAGCAGACATTTTTATTAAGCCTTTACTTGAAGATAGATTTTTCTCCCTTAGAGAACTACTTGACATTATTTTGCTTGATCACAAAAATTAGTACCTATGTGTTAATTGTAATTCTTGCGTGTCTAATGTTTTCAGTTTTATTTTCTCTGTAAGTACGCATTAATTAAGCGCCTCCGATTTCCCTCTCTTTTCCCATCGGTCACAGCTTTCAATAAAGGAAAATCAATCATCATAATCCTTCTCTGATACCCTTTCCTTTCTTGTACTCAACCGTCAAAACCTTTTCTTTTTAATCCTCTGAACCATCCTATCTTGTCTTCATTGTTCTTATCTCTCAGAAACCCCTCTTCAAAATATTCCGATGGCTAAACACTCCAAGAATCCATTTGCCTCCACAAGAAAAAGTACTTGTTTTAAGGGAAAACCCTCTTCTCGGCCTCCAGAATAAGTAGACCTAGGGTCTGACCACTCAGAAGGGTTTGCCTCTTCTCAGGCAGAACCACCTGACCACTCTCACCGAATAGGAGAAAAAGCTCTTGGCAAATTGCCCATGGAAGACCCCCTTGAATCTTTTACTCCCAAGAGATCCAAAGAATACCTCTCGAGTTCTCTAGAGTCCGACCTCAATTTCTCGGATACCCCAAATAGGGATTTCTTTGTTTCTCTCAAAGACAAGCCCATTTCTCACGACAGAGTAATCGATCTTGATGACACGGAGGCTCTCAATTGTAAGGTAAAGGATTTGTTTGTTTTTCAAAGATGGTCCAAATTCCTCTCCGTACCCCCTCCCAAAGTTTATGAACCTTTAGTGAGGATGTTCTATACAAATCTTCGTTCTAGCAAGCCTGATAAGTTAGAATCCCTAGTTCTAGGAAAACGCATTGCCCTTGATTATGCCATGTTTGACTCAAATTTTCAGTCTAAGTGCTCTGGATTTCCCATACTTTTTAAAAATACTTGGCCTGATGACTTTAAAATATCTTTTGATCAAGAAAAGCGTTGTATAGCTGAGTGTCCATCTAATTCTTTTCCTAACCAGTTAGGTCCCAGTGATGTTAGCTTCGAAACCCGAGTTCTAGCCCACATTGTTGCAACTACCCTTCTTCCTCGCACTGGCTCATTCTCCACCTTCTCTCAACGAGACACCTTTCTTGTTTACTGTCTTGTGACCAAACTTAAGGTTAAACTGTCCTCATGGGTCATAAACTTCATGATTGAAAGTGCCGATGACCCTACCAGTCAACCCTATGGTATGACTATCACTCACATCTTGGAAGCCTATAACATTTCTATATTAGAATACCCCTTTGTTTCTGTTTCAAAGTCCTACAACTTTAGAGCTTTTTCCAGTATAGGGTATGTTTGTGTTAAGGGTTCCTGGGTGAAGAAACAGGAGGGTGAAGTCAAGAATGTTCAGCCTGATTCTAAGATCAAAGATTCTGCTTCCCATCATAGTGTATGTGATCCTGATCTTGTAGAAAAATTGACTGCTATTGACAATAAGCTGACCATCATCAAGGACCTTCTTGCTGCAACTCAATCAATGTTTGGGGGCATCCATGCCATCTCCAAAGAGACTGGGTCCGATGTTTCAAAGATAAGGGTCAAAATTCTCAAACTTGCAGAAAATGCAGTCAAAACCTTCAAGGAAGTACATGACATGATTGATGGGTGACAGTTTCAGCTAATGCCAGCTTTGAGCGTCTAAAGGATGTGATTTGCAACACTCTTACTTATTGTTTGCGTTGTTAGTTGTGGATGTTTCAGACAATCTTTTGCCATTTTGCTATTTTGGACTGGATAAGTAGTCGCTGGATATTTTCTTTACTTTTGCTAAACTCTGCATGCCTATAATATGCAAATATGTGCCTATGATGTGCCTGTCTCTGCTTAATTTCAATTGTATATATACATGTCCCCTCTTTGCTGATGACGGGGAGGGGGGGGTTTAAGATAGTCATACATTGTAGTACAAATAGCAGCACTTGTTGAGGGGGAGTCGACTGAAGCATATGTAGTACCTGTTGAGGGGGAGTCGACTGAAGTATATGCAGCACCTGTTGAGGGGGGAGTCGACTGAAGTACATGCAGCACCTGTTGAGGGGGAGTCGACTGAAGTACATGCAGCACTTGTTGAGGGGGAGTCGACTATAGCAGGACAAGCCGATAGGGAAGTAAACTATTATTTTATATTTTATTTTTGTCATCATCAAAAAGGGGGAGATTGTTAAATATGAGTTTCAATGATGAAAAAATAATATATCATGTTTGGTACAGGATCACAAGGGATAAAACAAAGAAATCAATATTCACTATCACTCAAGCATAGACTAAGGAAACAATCTATCAACGGAAGCAAAGGAAAGGAAAAATATCAATGATTAGCTATAAAAAAGGAAGAAGCAGCGGAAATCCGGAAGAAGAGTCAATCAATGATTTTAAAAAAGAAGAAGCAGTGGAAATTCGGAAGAAGAATCAATCAATAATTTGATAGATGATTGGCGGAAGCTAGTATAGGAAGGTCCCAAAATCAAAGGAAAACAAGAGTGTGAAGCTCTACACTGGAGATCGTTAAAGCCCGAAATCAAAGGATCCATCATCAATCACTCAAGTAACGGAATAATCTGCCCAACGGAAGAAAAACCTATCAAGGCCATAAGTCAAGGAAGATCAACGGAAACTTGACCTTATTCTTGGAAAGAATCAATTTGCGATTCCGTTCAAAGATCAATTCCCTTGGGTTTGTAATCTCTCAAGACTCGCATCAATCAAGAGTCAAGAAGGCCTCACGAGTATATATACATCTGTTCGAGGCTTGAAGCAGATCTACCTTGAACGAACCATTATCACCCTTTTTGTTCTACTCCAAACAAGTATTGTATTTCTTTTTAGATATGTTGTGTAATTAATGAGAGAAGAAAAAGAGATAAACATTGGTGAGTCATTGTATCAAGAAGGGAAAAGTAATATAGAGACCAAGTTATTGGTGTAAAGCTACATCAACCATCTTGTATTCGAGAAACTTCAATACAGAAAGAGATCAACCTTGCAACCCAAGGGGACTGGATATAGAATTCACATTGAATCCGAACCAGTATTAAAATTTCGGTGTCTTTATTTCCTGTACTTTATTTTTGCATTATTATTATTTTGTTCTTATCTCTAGTCGACTAATTGGTAAACTAGTGAATTACTTAGAGTACTAAAAATAAAAATTGACAATTCACCCTCCTCTTGTACTTTTAATTACAACCAATTAAAGTCTTACTTGATCCTCGACTGAATGAGCTCAATTAGTAGAGTATTACACTACAGGCAAGCCTATGGTACGTCTTCTGTGGCACATGAATTTTATTTCTGAGAGTCAGTTAGTTGTTTCTATCTTGAGTTCCTAATTGTTCTTGAAATTTATCGTTTGTAGAATTACTCTCTATTGTTTATGTGAGGACACATGATTTGTGAAGGTAAGGTAACGTCTTAGGCCTCTGTATTAGAGTAAGTGAGCAGGTTTTAAAAAATATGTGGTGCTTGTGATTGAGTCTTGAGACTAGGATGTTATGATATGGTGCTTAGTCTGCTTTAAATATTTTTGGCATGATGCGTTAGGAAAGTTGTCTGATAAGAAGGTCGTCTCTATGTGAAGTGCAGTTTGATTGCTCGAGGACGAGCAATGGTTTAAGTGTGGGGTATTGATGGTAGGCTAGAAACTTGTGTTTTAGTCATAGTTTGCACCCTGATTACTGCATCTTACTTGTGTTTGAGCTTAAATAATGGTGAATTACACTCATTATGTATTTTTTTTGTTGTGTAGGTTGTGATTCCGAACTAAGACATAATTTTGGAGATAAAATGAATAAAAGATAACTTTGAAGTTTGAGAAGAAGTTTAAAATTTTAAGTCGAAATCGAGTTCGGGGTTGAGAACCGAATATACATGTGAGAAATAGAAGAATATCGCTAAGAGGACATAAAATTGGCGTGTCACTGCGTGGCAGATGATGTGAGAACGTTGTGCCTTAGGGGAAACGGCAAAGGGCCAAATATACCCCTCTACTTTCGAAAATGGTATAAGAATACCCCTCGTTATACTATGGGGTTATCTATACCCATGCGGTCATACTTTGATTCAAATATACCCCTCATTTAAACGGAGGGACACGTGTCATTGTCATGTTAGTTAATTCTAAATATCTCCTAATTAATTAAAAAGACTCATTACCCATACCCGAAAAATAATTTTTTTTTTGTAAAAACTGGAAAAAACTAAAAACAATTTTACTAAAAACTGAAAAAAATAAAAATATTTTTTTTCCAGTTTTTACAAAACAAAACTGCTTTAATAAACTGAAAATATTTTCTAAAATAATATTTTTATAAAAACTGAAAAAAAAAAGAGCTGAAAATCATTTTTCTAAAGCAATTTTTTTTGTAAAACCTGGAAAGAACTGAATTATTTTTTACTAAAACTAAAAAAAATGAAAATATATTTTTTCCAGTTTTTATAAAAAAACTGCTTTAACAAAAGCTGAAAAATATTTTCTAAATCAATATTTTTGTAAAAATTGAAAAACAAAACTAAAAAGCAATTTCTAAAGCAATATTTTTGTAAAAACTGAAAAAACAAATATTTTCTTTTTTTTAGTTTATAGTTAAAAATATTTCAGTTTTTTCCAGTTTTAATTGCTTTAAAAAATTGATTTTCAGCTTTTTGTTTTCAGTTTTTACAAAAATATTGTTTTAGAAAATATTTTTCAGTTTTTTTAAAAGCAGTGTTTTTTGTAAAAACTGAAAAAAAAAATATTTTCGTTTTTTTCAGTTTTTAGTAAAAAAATATTTAGTTTTTTCCAGTTTTTACAAAAAAATAAATTTATTTTTCGGTATGGGTAATGAATCTTTTTAATTAATTATGAGATATTTAGAATTGACCAACACGACGATGACACGTGTCCCTCCGTTTAAATGAGGGGTATATTTGAACCTAAAGTATAACTGTAAGGGTATAAATAACTCAATAGTATAACAAATGGTATTTTTACACTATTGTTGAAGGTAGAGGAGTATATTTGGCCCTTTGCCGGAGGAAAAATGCAATTGAGTTGCATTTTGCCAACTCTGTAAATTGTTGGCTTAATTTGTCGTGATGATGTCGTCCATCATTGACATGCTTGGCCAAAGTACTAGGCAGCCACCAAGAAAACAACGTTTCTGAAGAATCACACGTACGTGACTGGTTTTTTCGCCCAGTTATCCCACTTATACTCAGACAGGGTAGTTCGGTCCAAGATCATTATTCTTATATGGTATAAATACACTATAAACATATTTCGGAAAAGGGTCTGATTTGCCCCTCCATCATTATAAATAGGCCTTATTTACTATCTTTAATTTTTCTATCAAACATATCTCTACAGTTATATATTAGGTTTATATTTACCCTTATGCGTTAAAATGTGTTACATTTGCCCTTCATTATACTTTAAAATTATATTTACCCCTCTACTCTTCAAAAAGGGTTACATTTGCCCTTCGTTATAGTTTCTTGACATATTTATCCTTACAATTATACCCTATATTTACCCTCATCCAGTAGATCGCCATGTCCCACCTTTGTTTTCCTACATGGCGCCTATGTGGATTTCTTTTTCTTTCAATTTAAATATGGTCACCTATTTAAGATAATTTAACCCGCCCACCCAATTTAAATAAGACACACAAACTAAAATAAATGGAAATCATAATTCTCAATCCCCCCACCTCCACCCCCCACCCCACTCGTCCATCTCTCTAATTCGGGTCAGCTCCATATTTTTCGGAGAGCAAGGAAATTTTGGACAGTGAGTGAACGAAACTATAGTGTTATCTCTAATTGATTTATTTAATTATTTCACTTTTGTCTTTGGGTGGGCGAGTTAAATTATCTTAAATAGGTGACCATATTTAAATTGGAAGAAAAAGAAATTCGCATAGGCGTCATGTAGGAAAACAAAGGTGGGACATGGCGATCTATCGGATGAAGGTAAATGTAGGGTATAATTGTAAGGATAAATATGTCAAGAAACTATAACGAAGGGCAAATGTAACCCTTTTTGAAGAGTAGTGGGGTAAATATGATCTTAAAGTATAACGAAGGGCAAATGTAACCCATTTTAACGCGTAAGGGTAAATATGAGCCTAACGTATAACTGTAGGGATATTTGTTATAGAAAAATTAAACTGAGGGTAAATAAGACCTATTTATGATAGTAGAGGGGCAATACAGACCCTTATCCGAATATATTTTTGAATGGACTTTTGATATACGGGAGATTTGAGAAGCAACCAAGGCAAAAAGACAGAAGAATTCATAGAGATTTCAACCTACAATCGGTGCAATATGAGAGTTTGTATTGAATCATTAGTATTGATGTCTAGTTTTTAAACCTTATTGAGATGACTTATTCAATAGCTATGGAGCAAATTCCATTAGGATGTTGACATATACGATATTTTGTTAACTTGATTAGGGATTCGATTTTTGATAATTGTTAGAAATAATTGATGGAATTTTAATTCGTATTGTGGAGTTATTTCTTATTTTGCTTAATCGAAAGAGGAGTATTATATTGAATTATTTTACATCTTATGCTCTAGTTTAAATTCGTGATTCAAATAGGTAATCAAAAGTGCCTCTTGAATTATTAATCGAACTAGAAAATAGGAAAATATTCGTGAGAAGTTACCCTTTAGACCATAACCATCATTTTATTCTTGCAATTGTTTACTGTGCTTCAATTGGATTAATTACTGAAATTAACGTTTAATAGAAAGAGGAACCTTAATTTCAAGTGTAATCTAATTATCTGTTGAATTCGTGAGAATCAACATTATTATAGAGTGAATTAACTCAAAAATTGGATCCCGAATCAATTATCTTGCACATATCTAGTCAAATACCCTTATTCCTCTGAGTGATATTTCTTCGTTGTTCATCTGCTGTCTTTTGTGATCAATTGTTAATTGCTTAATTTTTAGTAGTTAATCGTAGTAATAGTCATCAAATCAAGTATTAATTTTCCTGGATAGTAATCAACTGAAGATTATTCGAACACTGTCTAAATCCAATTCACGTGGAGACGATAATTAAACTATGCTATCTTTGACTAGCTAGCAATAATTTTGTATTGTGTTTTGCGCTCGTCAGCTCAAAATTCATCAATAAGGTACCCAAGGATATAATAATTAAAAAGTACGAATGTGTGCTCAAGATGTGAAACATAACTACGACTAAATCAATTATAAAAATAATTCCACAATAACCCATCTTGGCTAATTAGGAAATAATAATCCTAAACATGATCTCTAGCATGAAAGAGCAAGCTCACGTAGTCATACAACTAATGAAATATGTATCATAGAGAGAACACAACTAAAATAAGGCATAATAGGAGGCTATCTCAGTCATAATTCATATATAGCACCCGCATATACACTCGTCACCTTGCATATTGTTACTTTTCTCATATTACAATTAGACAAATAAGGTCTAATCCTAAGGATTATTCCCTCACACAAGATTAGGCATTATACTTACCTTAACAAGTCCAAATCAACCTTCTAAAATAGCTTTTTCCGTAGAAACTACCTCCGACCGGACCTAATCTAGTAAACAATAACTCAAAAATATCAAACAAGGTCATATAAATCAATTCACACAATCAAGCTTCAACCTATAATCAATTTTCAAAAAGTCAATCGGGGTCCACATGATCAAAACCCAAGTGAAGAGTAGATCCCGACTACTCATCATTCTACGAGTCCAAATATTTGTTTAGATTCCAAAATTAAGTCCAAATCATAGCTCAAAACCTCAATTTTTACTCTCTTAAGTTATAGGGAAAAAATCCAAATTTACGTCAAAATTTCACGTTTTTGGTGTTATTAATCCATGTACATTCTTGAGATAATATCAAAAATATGTAGAAATCACTTACTCCAAATCCATGTGTGAAAATCTCCAAGTCAAAATCGCCTCTCTCCAAGTCTAGGGTTCAAAATATGGAAGAATGAGCTAAATATCCGAAAATATACCTCTTAAGTGGTCTACCCAGCGATTCCCGCATTTGCGAATAGAAGGCTCACATATGCAAGATCACTTTTGCAACAAAATAGCCCGCATATGCGAGACCCCTCCTTCCAGCCAAGCCTAGCACTTGCGGCAAGGCCACCGCTTCTGTGGAGCTGCAAGTGCGCCGACAACCGCAGGTCCGCACTCGCTTCCGCGAAGCACCCTCCACAGGGGCGACCTCCCAGCTCTCAGCCAACTCCCACTTCTCGGTCCTGCCTCCGTAGGTACGACGTCGCACCTGCGCTCCAAAACTCCGCAAATGCGTCTCACCAGCACTAGCAACTCAACAAGCTCCAAAATGATGCAGAGTCAATTTGAAACACAACCGAGCCCCCCAGACCCCGTCTAATTATACCAATAAGTCTGTAAATACTACCCAAACCTATCCAAGGCCTCAAAATACTTACGATAATATCACATCAACGAATCAAAGATTAAATCACAAGTTGAACTTCTATTAAGTTCAAGAACTTCCAAACTTCCAACCAAACATCTGATTCAAGCCTAATCAATCCGGATTATATTCAAACTTTGCACACAAATTTCGAATAACAAAACGAACCTATTTTAAGTTTTGGAACAATAATTCGAATCCGATATCATCAATGTGAACTCCCGATCATACTTATGAACTCTCCAAACCTTCAAGTTGTCAACTTTCGGCAAATAAGCTCAAAATCTTTGAGAGACCTCCAAATCTGAATATACGCCTAAGTCCAATATAATCACATGAACCTATAGGAACCATCAAATCTTTGATCCGAGGTTGTTTACACAAAAGTCAAACCTTGATCAACTCTAACAACTTTAGCTTTCAAAATGAGACTAAATATGCAAATGCACAATCAAAACTTCTTGAAGTCAAACCAATCATTCTCGCAAGTCAAAAAATACTAAACACACATATGGAAAAAATCAAATAGAGGAACGTGGCTCAAATACATAATACGACCGATAGAATCATTAAAACATGTGTGTGAATTATACTTCGTCACTAATCACTAGTAGGAAAAAGTGTAGGACCTATCTCTTAAGAATTCATTTTCTTGAGGTCTAGCATTGCAATATCCACAGCTCAGTACTTCAATGAATTCCTGCTTTTGTAGCTTTGAATAGTCTTTTATATACCACAAATTGGCTTGCTCTTTTCCTTTTTCCCAAAGAATTTA
The DNA here is from genome assembly GCA_000715115.1 of Nicotiana otophora. Lineage (NCBI taxonomy): Eukaryota > Viridiplantae > Streptophyta > Magnoliopsida > Solanales > Solanaceae > Nicotiana > Nicotiana otophora. Next base: position 34,924 of record AWOL01S0007675.1, read on the forward strand.
TGTACTTGAAACTACACAGAGCGCAACACATTTATAATTCATAGTATAAGATACGAAAAAGTTGATCAACCAGTTCATTAATTAACTGCTCTTCAATTCCATACTAGTTAGAAGTTAGAACCGGCAATGTAAATCCTCCATATTTATATGTTTAGATTAGTTTTACAGAACTTATATAAGCCAAAAAAATGTAGTTCAAGAATAGACCTATTGACTTCCCAAATGGTAAAATCCTTTTTTGAGACTTATGGAGAAATAATATTAATAGTAGATTAATATTTTATTTTTACGTCATTGTACTGCTATCATTTGCTTGGTGGATATTCTGCTAATACCTTAATGTTGATCACTGGATTATATATGGATTTTGTAGATATGTCAATTCAAATTTTTCCTTCATTTCTGGTCCCATTTTGTCCAAATATAAAAGCAGAGACCCCTTGAAAGCTCAACAAACTTAGATGGGGTTTGGCCAGAAAGTCACTTTATGCCGCTATGGTCTTCCTCCCATTACATGTACACCCAATGGACAAGACATTCTTTTCAACATTATTTGCTCACACTTCCCCAAAATATAACCTGCTATAAAAATCAATGTTATGTAAAATGACATTATATAACATTTATATTATCAGATTAAATTATTTATAATATCATCAAGAATAAACTAAATAACATGATATAACATATCAGCTTACACTAAAAAAAAATTATACTCTCAATAGATATAACTAAACCAATAATATAGAGATTTTAATATGTGTTGTGAAAATTATAATTAATTTTGATCCAAACTTTATTATTACAAAATAATAAACCCATATTATTTTTGGAAACTAATGGGATAAAATTTTAACTAATTGATTTATTTTCCAATCTTTTTATTCTCTCTTTCCATTTTGTGCCCAAAAAAATAAAACAAAGAACGAAATTAATTATTTGAAATTCTGTTAATTTCCAAAAATAATACAATAATTATTAATGAACTTTTCAAAGATTCGATCATAGCTCAAGCATGAGAAGAGTCCAACTAGTAGTAGAGTGAAACAAATTGAGAAGGTGAGTTTTATGCAAGTTCAATCCCCTTTTCACAAAACAATAAACATGCTTTAGTTCGCTTTTGTTTGAAGGGAATGGAGTGAGAAAAGTATTTTCTTGATTGAGAAAATATTTTTACTATAATAAACAAGAGAAAGAGATAGATGGTGGGTCCTAAATAGTTCCCTAACTTTTAGACGGCTAAGATTCATTATTGAAAATATTTCATTTGTGGTCCAATAAGGATAGATATATTGATTGGTAAAGAAACCCGTTGAATCAATTACGTGTGCAATTCTTATCTTAGTGATGGCATATTCATCGTCTTTATTCCTTTAAATTACGTGTGCAATTCTCTAACACCCTTTCTTGTATACTTTTTCTAGGTGATAGTAAATGTACTTTATATAGTTGGTGAATAATGGGTGCATTATCTGTACAAATTATGAGGGCATCAGAATTACGTATGTATCCATCTCATCTCATCTCATCTAGGTTTATGAAGAATTTGAAATTTTATATAGTTAAAGATTTTAGAAATAAAATTATATATATTTAAATTAGTTACATACTCGTTATAATATACTTCATCATATTTATAAATAGCAAAAGTATAACACAAAGTTTACGCTATTTAAAAAGCGATGATGAAAGTGAATAATCCAATTTAGCTAATAGGAATACATATGGATGATTCAACAACAATGAAAAGTTTCCAACAGCCAACAGCAATGGGTTGTGAACAGTTCATTGTTCCGAATTAAATTATTGAATCGACCCTTAGCTAATAGGAATACCCATAACTATTCTACTACTACTTCTAGAGACCAATGGCAAAAGCTATTGCTATTTCATGACTTCAATTATTTCTTTATATTTTTAAGAAATTCATAATCCTTATAGGTTTAAGAAAACCCATTGTCCTAATAGATTTGGGAAAGGAAAACCTATAGTCCTTGTCAAATTAAAAAATCTTTCTCTTATAGGTTTGTGACTATTTGGGATCTATATATAAGGGTTGTAGTTGGGGATTTTAGATTGTATTGTATTTTTCTTCTCATTCATAGTGAAAAACTCTCTCTGCTTCTGCTCCGAGGATTAGGCTTAGCCGAACCTCTTTAAATCCTTATGATGATTTTTCTTCTCTGTTTGCTTTGCGTGATTGTGTGCTAGTTAACCCACAATCTTCCGCAATAATTGGTATCAGAGCAAGGTTCGGGTTTCTACATATAATCTAGGGTTAAGATGTCTTCATCATCTTCAACAAAGTACGAAGTAGAGAAATTTGACGGGGGTTCTAGTTTTAGTCTATGGAAGATTAGGACGAAGTCGTCCCTGATGTTACAAGTGTTATAGAAGGCAATTGATGAAGATTTTCCTGAAGAGATTGTCACGACCCAAAACTTAGCCTGTCGTGATAGCGCCTAACGTGGTACTAGGCAAAACGATACTTCAAAATACTTCCACATTTTCAAATGAAAAAAATAAGAATAACAAAGGTTTAAATCAACAAAATTCTCAAAAATGGATAGAAAGTCAAAACCAATACAGAAATTCTCAACATCGGGGTGTCACTGAGTACATGAGCGTCTAAACATGACAATTCTGGGAGTACTGTCTATAATAGTCTAAAACTAAATACATAAAGCAGAAAGATAAGGAAGGATAGACAAGGTCTGTGAAACGCCAGGCAACTACCTCGAAATCTCCACACGATCAACTGTGCAAAAAACTCAATACCCACCGTGTCCAGAAATGCCTGGATCTGCACACGAAGTGCAGGGTGTAGCGTGAGTACAACCAACTCAGTACGTAACAAGACTAAATAACTGACTGAAAGTAGTGACGAGCTCCACAGTTATCAATTACAGTAATTTTAACATAAGAAAGTAGGCATGCTTTCAAGTTCGACAATTTAGGCCACAATAGTTAATCCATGTCAAGTTCAGGTGATACAGAATATAATATCTTTCAGAAATTACAAGACGGTGATATATGACAGCCGAAGTGTAACAGAAATGAAAGTCAAATGCATCATCTCAGAGCAGCAGTCACTCAGTCCTCCCATTTACTCCAACCTCACCATCACTAATTCCTCACAGTCACTCATTCCTCTCAATCACTCAACACTCGACACTCAGCACTCATACTCAGTAGGTACATGCGCTCACTGGGGATGTATACAGACTCCAAAGGGGCTCCTTCAACTCAAGAGATATAACAAGTCAATCATCGCATAAATCAATGAAACATGTTGCGGTGTGCAAACCGATCCCATAAATATTCTCACAATCAGGCCCTCGGCCTCACTCAGTCATCAACCTCTCCAGTCTCTCGGGCTCTCAGAAATTATGAAAATCAGCCCAAACAGAAGTGATATAATGTATCAACAAGGAACAATAGAGACTGAGATATGGTATAAAAATAAAACTGTGACTGAGTACAAAACAATAATTTAGCAGATAATTCAACATGTACACGACCTCTGTGGGTCCATACAGGTCAACACATGGTCTAAACATGATTTCTAACATGGTTTGCAGTTCAATTTCTCTAATACGTGGAGAATGTACGGATAACAATAGATTATTCAACTATACAGTTCCATGAAATTGACCAAGTCACAATTCCTACAGTGCACGCCCACACGCCCGTCACCTAGCATATGTGTCACCTCAAAACCAAACACATGTCACATAATACGGGGTTTTAGACCCTGAAAATCAAATTTAGAACTGTTACTTACCTCAATCCGAGAAAATCTCTACTCTAACATACCCTTGCCTCACGAAACGGTCTCTTAATGCCTTGAATCTAGCCATAAACAATTCGATATAATCAATACGGTCTAAAGGACTCAATTCCAGAAGAAAAATCCTAAGTTATTAATCAAAAGCCAAGAATCGAAACAAAACCCGGCCCCCGGGCCTACGTCTTGAAATCAGTTAAAAGTCACAAAAATCGAGAGCCCATTCAACCCCGAGTCCAACCATACCAAATTTGCCAAAATCCGACACCAAATTATCACCCAAAACCCCATATCAAACTCTCCAAACCCCTAGCCTCAAATTCCCAAATTTCACCTTAAATACACACAAACAAGGTGGGAAATTCAATGGAAAAACAAGATTATTGATCAAAAATGAACACACGGGACTTACCTCCATAAAACCCTCGAAACATCCTCTCAAGAATCGCCCAAACCCGAGCTTGAAATGTTTAAAATGAAGAAAAATCGTGAACCCTCATTTTAAATAATCTGCCCAGAATTCTCGCTTCTGCGGCCACTTACCCGCTTCTGTGGCTTCCTCTGCTCCTGCAGCCCCTGACTCCGCTCCTGCGGACTCGCTTCTACGAGCCACCAAGCCGCTTCTGCGGACCCAGCTCCCATTTCTATTTCCGCTTCTGCGATCCCAGTGCCGCATCTGCGGTTACGCAGGTACGATAATTCCCTCGTACCTGCGACCACTACACACTCCCCTCCAAAATGTGCATCTGTGCAACACAACCCGCATGTTACACCCCATATTTATTTTGTACGTGAAAGTACGCCATAAATAAATTTGATGAAAGCTCGGAAATGAGATGTTGCATCTCGCATTTTTGTACGCTAAAGTTTCGTCGTAAGTTAATCGACGTAAGCTCGGGAATGCGATTATTTTGAGATTATAAGCATTATTCTATTTCAAATAAGTGACGAGTAAATTCGTGAAGGTGAGAGGGTAATCAAATCGAAGAAAATGAATTTCGTCAAAGTTTGACATTTTGGGATAAAATACGACCCGAGCTAAAATACCTGGTATTTATGGACTAGTACCATACAAAGTACCACATGACCATGATAGTAAGGTGTATAAGGTATGTTAAGGCTAAGCCTTTCCTTCATTTTGGCATGATCTCGTAATTACATGTGTTTGATAATGAGGCATAGAGAGAAGTTCATCCTCCCGATTTTATATACATTATCCTAGTCTCATAAATTATAGTATTCTCCTTATCGGGACTTCATATTTAATTGGGTATTGTCTTCTTCCAGTCAAGAAAGCAGAGAGCCTATATATACAGTATTACAGTATTTTCATTACCATCGAGCTATAATCGATGGGCAGGCCCCTATTGGGCAACCT
>AWOL01S0007675.1:43901-80477 GCA_000715115.1 Nicotiana otophora
AGCATGTCCTCTAATATCTGAATAGTGCGCTCGGACTGTCCGTTCATCTGAGGGTGAAATGTTGTACTCAACTCAACCTGGGTGCCCAACTCTCGCTGCACGGCTCTCCAAAATTATGATGTAAACTACGTGCCCCGATTTGAAATGATGGACATCGGCACACCGTGAAGGCGAATGATCTCGCGGATGTAAATCTCGGCCAACCTCTCTGAAGAATAAGTAGTCCCAACTGGAATGAAGTGCGTGGACTTGGTCAGCCGATCATCACCCAAATAGCATCGAACTTCCTCGAAGTCCGTGGGAGATGAACTACAAAATCCATGGTGATCCGCTCCCATTTCCACTCTGGAATCTCTAGCCTTTGAAGCAATCCGCCCGGTCTCTGATGCTCATACTTTACCTGCTGACAGTTGAGGCACCGAGCTACAAACCCCACTATATCCTTCTTCATTCTCCTCCACCAATAGTGCTGCATCAAGTCCTGATACATCCTCGCGGCCCCCGGATGAATGGAATACCGCGAACTGTGGGCCTCCTCAAGACTCAGCTCACGTAGCACATCCATATTAGGCACACAAATCTGCCCCTGCATCCTCAATACCCCCATCATCCCCAATAGTAACATCTCTCGCATCACCATGCTGAACCGTGTCCCTAAGGAAAAGCAAATGGGGATTATCATACTGGCGCTCTCTGATGCGATCATATTAGGAAGACAGAGAAACCACATAAGTCAGAACCCGACTGAGATCCGAAATATCTAATCTCACGAGCTGGTTGGCCAAGGCCTGAACAATAACTGCAAGTGGTATCTCACCAACAGGAATGAAAGCAAGGCTACCCATACTCACTGACTTTCTACTCAAGCAATCGGCCACCACATTGGCCTTATCGGGATGATACGAAATAGTGATATCATAGTCCTTTAGCAGCTCCAACCATCTTCACTGTCTCAAATTTAGATCCTTCTGTTTGATCACTCTACCCTCCTGCATCAAAACACACCCAATACCGATCCGAGAAGAATCACAATACACTGTATAAGAACCAGAAGCTGAAGGCAAAACTAGAACTGGAGTTGTGGTCAAGGTAGTCTTGAGCTTCTGAAAGCTCTCCTCACACTCATCCGACTACCTGAAAGGAGCACCCTTCTGGGTCAATTTGGTCAAAGGCAATGTAATAGACGAGAAACCCTCCACGAAGCAATGATAATAACCAGCTAAGCCGAGAAAGCTCTGAATCTTTATAGCTGAGGATGGTCTGGGCCAACTCTGAAACGCCTCTATCTTCTTTAGACCCAACTGAATTGCCTCACTAGACACCACGTTCCCGAAGAACGCCACTGAACTAAGCCAAAACTCACATTTGGAGAACTTGGCATAAAGCTTCTCATCCCTCAACCGCTGCAGCATAACCCTCAAATGTTGGGCATACTCCTCCTGGCTACGAGAGTAAACCATGATATCATCAATGAACACTATGACAAACGAGTCGAGATAGGGCTGAAATACATTATTCATCAGATGCATGAATGCTGCTACGACGTTGGTCAACCCAAAAGACATCACAAGGAACTCATAATGACCATAACGGGTCTTGAATGCTGTCTATAGAATATCCGAGTCTCGAATCTTCAACTGGTGATACCCAGACCTCAAGTCAATCTAAGAGAACACTCTCGCTCCCTGAAGCTGGTAAAATAGATCATCAATGCGCGGCAAAGGATACTTGTTCTTGATTCTAACTTTGTTTAACTTCCTATAATCAATGCACATCCGCATAGTACCATCCTTCTTCTTCACAAATAGGACTGGAGCACCCCAAGGTAACACACTAGGTCTAATAAACCCCTTATCAAGAAGTTCCTGAAAATACTCTTTCAATTCCTTCAACTAAGTTGGTGCCATACGATACGGAGGAAAAGATATGGGCTGAGTACCCGGTACCAAGTCAATACCAAAGTCAATATCCCTGTCGGGCGGCATGCCCGGCAGGTCTGCTGGAAACACATCCGAAAAATCTCACACCACCGAAACAAAATCAATAGTAGGAGTATTAGCACCAACATCCCTCACAAAGGCCAAATACAATAAAAAACCCTTCTCAACCATCCGTTGGGCCTTCAAATATGAAATCACTATGATGGGAACATAGTCTAGAGAACCTCTCCACTCAATCCATGGCAACCCCGGCATCGCCAACGTCACGGTCTTAGCGTGACAATCCAGAACAGCATGACATAGAGACAACTAATCCATACCCAAGATCACATCGCAATCAACCATATTAAGCAATAAGAGATCAACTCTACTCTCCAATCCCTTAAAAGTCACTAAACACAACTGATATACACGGTCCACAATAATTGTATCACCCACTGGCGTAGATACATGAACAAGTGAAACTAGGGACTCACGATATCTAGATAATGAGCAAAATACTATGATACATACGAATAAGTGGAACTAAGGTCAAATAATACAGAGGCATCCCTGTGGCATTCTGAGACAATACCTGTGATCACTACATCTGAAGCAACAACATCTGGCCTGGCTGGAATATCATAAAATCGGGCCTAACCTCCACTTGATCGGCCTCCCCCTCTAGGGCGACCTCTAGCTGCCTAGGCCCCACCCCGAGCTGGCTGAGCGGGTGGTGAAGTAACTAGTGTTGAAGTTGCAGCCTGACTTCTCTGTTGCACTGGACCTCCCGGACGATGAGGACACTGCCTCCACATATACCCAAACACTTTGCACTCGAAGCAACTCTCTGGTGCTGGTGGTGGGGACTGAAGGGAGCCTCGAGCACCGAGCTAACTTCTAGAAGGACCTGGCATAGATGAACCCTGAACCGATGGAGCATAGGACAAACTCTGAGCTGGAAGGGCACAGATAGATGACTGACCCTGAGGGGCACTGTATGAACCGTGGTTGGATGATGCACCACGGTGAGCTGGACGAGCCATCTGAGCGTGCGTATAAGGACAACCCCTGTTGTGGTAGAACTAACCCCCAGAAGGAACACCACTGAAACAACCCGATCCACGAGGCCTCTTGGTCTCCCTCTCCCCACGCTCCTGACTACAGACCATCTCTATCTACCGAGCAATATCAATCACCTCGTTGAAAGTAGCACCAGATACCCTCTCCCGGGTCATAAGCAACTGCAGCTAATATGTGAGGTCATCAATGAACCTCCTAAGCCTCTCCCTATTAGTGGGAACCAACCAAACTACGTGACGAGCCAACTCAGAAAACCACATCTCGTACTGCATCACAAACATGCCCTCCTAACGTAGCTGCTCAAATTGTCTGCGCAGCCCCTCCCTATGAGACTGCAGCACGGACTTCTCCAAGAAGCGAACGGCGAACTCCTGCCATGAAAGTGGTGCTGCACCGACCGGTTGTGCGTCTCATAAGCCTCCCACCATCTAAAGGCAGCTCCGGTGAAATGAAAAGTAGTGAACGAGACCCCACTGGTCTCCAGAATACCCGTTGTGCAAAGAATCTGATAGAACTTATCCAAGAAACCCTAGGCATCCTCTGACTCAGCCCCGCTAAATGATGGAGGTTGAAGCCTCCCAAATCGCTCAAGTCTCCTATGCTCATCATCAGTCATAACGGGGACCACCTAGGCCTGAGCAGCTGCAACCGGCTGGGCTGGTAGTACCCCCGGCGTGTAAAGTCCCTACACCACCTGCTATGGAGTACAGACGGGAGTCTGAGTACTTCCCACGGCCTCAGAAGTGGATGCTACGGCCTAAACAGACACCGCCTGAGCAAGGCTGGTGCACACCATCAAAATCTAAGCTAAGTCCTCTTGAAGGCCTGGAATAACAATGGGCACAACTGGTAAATGAGCTGGACCCATTGGCTCAACCACATCTGGAACCTGCTCCTGAGCTAGAGTAACTGGTTGGTCTGCAGGTGCTGCTCTAGCTATTGTACGAGTTGCACCTCTGCCACTACCGCAGCCCCTACCACAACCTCGGCCTCTCGTGGCCCTAACTGGTGGTACTGTGGTTGTCCATCCTGATCGGTAGCACGTGTACTCACCATATGAGAGAATATAATACAGAAGTTTAGTTACCGGAATCAACAAATACGCACCACAAGAATATGAAGTTATCTAAGGGTTTAGAAGCCTCTCGAAGATAAGTACAGACATCTCCGAACCGATCCGCAAGACTCTACTAAACCTGCTCATGACTCGTGAGACCTATGTAACCTAGGATCTGATACCAACTTGTCATGACCCAAAACTAAGCTTGTCGTGATGACGCCTAATGTGGTACTAGGCAAGCCAACACTTCAAAATACTTTCACATTTTTAAATGAAAAAAATAAGAATAACACATGTTTAAATCAACAAAACTCTCAAAAATGAATAGAAAGTCAAAACCAATATAGAAATTCCCAACATCAGGGGTGTCACTGAGTACATGAGCGTCTAAACATCACAATTCTGGGAGTACTGTCTATAATAGTCTGAAACTAAATACATAAAGCGGAAATATAGGGAAGAAGAGATAAGGTTTGCGAAACACCAGGTAGCTACCTCGCAATCTCCACACGATCAACTGTGCAAAGGAATCAACACCCACTATGTCCGAAAACACCTGGATCTACACACGAAGTACAGGGTGTAGCATGAGTACAACCAACTCAGTAAGTAACAAGACTAAATAAAGGACTGCAAGTAGTGACGAGCTTCATAGTTATAGTTCAATTACAGTAATTTCAACATAGGAAGGTAGGCATGCTTTCAAGTTCGACAATTTAGGCCACAATAGTTAATCCATGTCAAGTTCAGGTGATACAGAATATAATATCTCTCATAAACTATAAGACGTTGATATATGACAGCTGAAATGCAACCGAAATGAATCTCAGAGAAACAGTCACTCTGTCCTCACATTCACTCCACCTCACCATCACTCATTCCTCACAGTCAGTCATTCCTCTCAATCACTCAACACTCGGCACTCGTACTTAGTAGGTACATGCACTCACTGGGGGTGTGTACAGACTTCGGAGGGGGTCCTTCAGCCCAAGTGCTATAGCAAGCCAATCATGGCATAAATCAATGAAATACGATGCGGTGTGCAACCCGATCCCATCAATATTCTCCTAAATTCCACCTTAAATACACACAAACTAAGTGAAAAATTCAATGGGAAAACACGATTATTGATAAAAAAAAATGAGCACAAGGGACTTACCTCAAGAAACCCCTCGAAAAATCATCTCAAGAATCGCCTAAACCCGCTCAATCTCCGTATGAACGAACATACACCTGTTAAAACTCATCTTGATGAGTTTAATTTAATTATAATGGACCTGAGGAATGTAGATATCAAAATTGAGAGTGAGGATCAGGCCTTGATTGTGTTATATTCTTTACTACCGTCTTATGATACTTTTGTCGATACGCTGCTATATGGGAAAGACAACATTTCACTGGAAGATATTAGTAATGCACTAAAATCTAAAGAGTTGAAAAAGAGCTTTCCAGATAGCAGAATTGAGGGCGAGGGTCTTGTGATTAGAGTAAGAATACAACAAAATTATAGAGCAAGAAAGCAAAACTATTATGAGTGCGAGGAGCAAGGTCACTACAAAAGAGATTGCCATACGCTGAAGGAAAAAAGAGGGAAGCAGAAAATAGATAATTCGGCAAATATTGTTGACACTGGCAATAATTCTGATGATAGTGACTATGTAGGGGAAGTCTGTGTTGTGAGTTCTAGTCATGGGTAGAATTCTTGGGTTCTTGCTTCTGGTGCTACTTTCCACATGTGTCCACACAAGACTTGGTTTATAACTTACAAGTAAATTAGTAGGACCGTCTACATGGGAGATGATAATCCATTACCAGTAGAGGGGATTGGTAACATCAAATTGAGAATATTCGATGGAATTATCAGAAATATTGGGTGTTGGCATGTTCCTCGGATAAAGAGAAATTTGATTTCTCTTTAGACTTTGGATGATCAAAGGTATAAATTTCACTCTGAGAATGGAATACTTAAAGTGTGTAAAGGCCCCATGGTACTCATGAAGGGTAAACTACATTCTAAATTGTATCATCTTCAGGCCAGTGTAGTTGAAGGGAAAGTTGTTGTAGCTTCTGGGAAAAGTGATCTGAATCAGTCTTAGTTATGGCACTTGCGACTTGGTCATATGAGTGATAAGGGATTGTCTTTGTTGAGTAAGCAGAATTTGCTGAATGGGTAAAAAATCAAGTTTTGAATTTTTGTGAAAATTGTGTGTTTGCTAAACAGACAATGGTAAAGTTCAACAAGAAGGCCGAGCAAAAGCCCAGAGACAAGTTAGATTATATACATTCAGACTTGTGGGGTCCAAACAGAGTTCCCTCCAAGAGTGGTTCCAGGTATTTTATGACTTTGATTGATGATTACTCAAGTATAGTGTGGGTGTATTCTTTGAAGACAAAAGATGAGGCATTTCCGACATTTGTTAAATGGAAGACGATATTTGAGAGGCAGATAGAAAGAAAATTTAAGTGTCTTCGAACTAACAATAGGTTAGAATTTTGCAAATCCTAGTTCGATAATTTCTGCAGCAGAGAGGGCATAGTGAGACATCACACTTATGTCGGAACACCACAACAAAATGTATTGCAGAACGTATGAACAGAACGCTTTGTGATAGGGCACGGAGCATGGTTTCACACTCATGTGTTAGCAAGGAGTTTTGAGCTGAAGCAATCAATATAGCTTGTTATTTGGTCAACAGATATCCATCCACAACTATTGAGTTCAAAACTCCTTTTGAGGTATGGTCCGGTTCGCCTACTGATTATTCAAATTTAAGAATATTTAGTTGTCTTGCTTATGCTCATGTGAGGGATGGAAAACTTGAGCCGAGAGAAAAGAAGTGCATATTTCTAGGGTATGCAACTGGAGTGAAAGGTTATAGGTTGTGGTGCACAGATCAAAAGACTTCAGGGCTAATTATCATTAGGGATGTAACATTCAATGAATCTGCCTCACTGGACAGTCAGAGGGAGAAGGCAATAGCAAAAACAAATCGTGGTGTCAGTGACCGCATAGAGCTAGAAATTGAATCTCCACTAGCTCAACCCAGTAGTTCTAAAGTAGAGGAAGTGAAGGAGATGCAAAATATTGATCAAGATGATAATGTTGATGCACCTGCACAACAACAACCATAGAGCATTGCAACAGGCAGAGAGAAGAGAGTGATCAACCGACCGCAAAGGTTTGCAAACGTAATTGATGTGAATCTTCTTGGATATACGAATCCTGTGGGATTTGCTTTGGCAGTTGCAGCGACCATTGATGGGTTTGAGTGTTATAGCTATCCAAAAGTTATTCCGAGTACAGAACCAAATCGATGGATTAGTGGTATGGCTAAAGAGATTGAGTCTCTTAACAAGTTTAGGCATTGCCTAGACTTGGTTTATGCGTGCGGCAATGGGTAGAACCCTTGCGAGGGCCGAGGGTAAGGTAGAGAGACGTTGTTCCCGTTGATGAAGAGAATTCAAGCCAAGGAGAAGATTTGTTATTTTGTGGCTTGAATTATTTCCTTGTATTTTTAGGAAATTCATAATCCCTGTAGGTTTAGGAAAACCCATTGTCCTAATAGATTTGGGAAAAGAAACCTATAGTCCTTGTCAAATTGGAAAACCTTTCTCTTATAGGTTTGGGACTATTTGGGATCTATATATAGGGGTTGTAGTTGGGGATTTTATAGATTGTTATGTGTTTTTCTTCTCATTCATAGTGGAAAATTCTCTCTGCTTCTGCCCCGAGGATTAAGCTTAGCCGAACCTCGTTAAATCCTTGTGTTAGATGTTTTTCTCTATTTGCTTTGTGTGTATTGTGGTAGTTAACCCACGATCTTTCACAACAGATATAAATAAAAAATCTTGTACTCTAAGCTACAATAGCCACAGTGGTGTCTCACTTGAGGCCATGCAAGAAAACCTTCTGTTTTTTGCATCAATCAACTAAGCTTCGATTATATATATATGAATGCAATCAGTTCCAAGCAGTGTTTTAAAAGGCATTTTTGGGACTCGCCCAGGACTCGCCCCTGGGTGGGGCACTTGCAAAACGCCCCGGGGCTCATGTATGGGGCTTAGTTCGGTGAAGCTTACGCCCCAAGCGCCCGACTGTGCGCCCTAAACACGCCTAACGCCTAACGCCTAACGCTCGGGGCTCGCCTAACTGTTCTAACGCAAATCACGTGTCGAATTTCCTAATTAATATCGTTGACCTTCAAAAAATTTTAACAAATTAATGATAAAAGTTCTATTCATCGATAGAAATATGAAGATTGAGTATAACTCTAATAATGAGACATAGTATTGCGAATTTATATCTTCACTTGTTATTGGTCGTGTCTTAGTTCATTTGTCCCTCCTTGTTATACACTTTTATTAATTTAATATCTTAAACTAATTTGTATTTATTCATGAAGGAGTAATATTTTAATTATCGTACTAATAAGATTTTATTAATTATTTACTTTTAGGAAGGTAAAATGTGGAGTTTGATCATTGTTTTAAAAAAAATTATAAGTGTTTAATTATTTAAAAATTAAAGACGTTATACGTGATTTGTATGCATTAGTTATACTTAAGAATCATGCTATATATATTTTTCTATGAGTTCCTTTAATTTTCTTTTAGTTTTTAACTTTTAATTTATATTTTATATTTTTTTGTGCTATTATGTTATTTTATTAATTTATAAATTAATATTTTTAAAGATCCATGGGGCTTAATATATATATATATATATATTTCACATATTTATAGTTTTTTTCAATTTTTATGCAATTTTACATGTTTATAAATATTTACTATCATTATATTATTTTATAAAATATTAAAAATTTATCTATGAGGCTTACGTCCCGTGCCTCCGGGCTTACGCCTCGCTGAGGCATATGTAAAATGCCCGCCTTACGCCCCTGCCTCTTAAAACACTGGTTCAAGTAAGAGATTGTTTTTAGACGGTTAAGTGTTTTTCTCTCTCTCTCGTCCAATTGACGACTATTAAAGATAGTTGAATCTTTACTTCTTTAACAACATCAATTTTTGAATTTTGTCATTGCCTTTTCTTTAAGGTGAAATTAATTCTTTTTTGGAATAAAATAAATCTTCCTTCAAAGGTAAAAATATTCCGCTACAGCTTATGAAATGAACATGTTAATCTTATGATCTTCCTTGTTCTTCTGTTACTGTATCTAAATAAGGAAAACTATTAATTTAGTGGCAATTATTGGACCATTGTTTTTAAAAAAAATTGAGTTCCCCAGATAACCAAATCGCAAAATATACACGTCTAATTTACGATTTTGAGAAAATAACTACACTCTAATAAACAAATTAAGCTCTAATACACATTGGTGTGTGTTTCTCAGTCAACAAAAAACAATGTAAAAGAATATAATGCAATGCACCTAGACTGTTTTTCCCTTGAAAAGTAGTAGTCAACAAATTTCATGTTATCTAACTAGTACTAGTTCTTTGGAAGCTAGATAACAAGAGGAGAAAATTGATCGATATCAACCTAACATTTGTCGAAATTCAGTCAGATGGCTAAAAATCAAATACCTAGAAAAATCTCTCTTTTTTTTTTTATTTATTTATTTTTCTTTTCCTTTTTGCTTGTATTGTATTCTGCCATATTCCTTTTTTTTGTTTTTTCATCCGGTGTCCGATATTCATATTGGAGCCCGACTATATCCGGATTCGCGCTGCGTAGGGTCCTATTTGGGGGGAAGCGCTCCCTATCAAGGATTTTTTCTTACCCATGGCTCGAACCCGAGACCTATGGTTAAGGGAAGAGCAGCCCCATCCGCTGCACCACATCCTTTGGTGGTTATTCTTCCATATTCTCGAGCTGCTATAAAAAAAAAAAAAGAAGAAGAAAAAGGGGGGATTTTAATTTTTAAGACACTGTAAAACTTATATCAATTTTTAAGACAAAAGTGTTAAGAGTGGGGTTGAAGGGACACTTTTGTGATTAGTGTTAATGATATATTTTTTAAAAACACCCAACGTTTTCTTATTTATAAAAAAGTCCCCCTCCTCCTCCACCCCTATTCCTCCTCCCACTCCTCTCCTCCTCCTCCTCCTCTTCCTCCTCCTCCCGCCACTCATCCTCCTCCCCTTGTCCCTTCATATCGCAACGCTCCTCTCTATCCTCCGTTTGCTCCTCCATCTCGCAACGTTCCTCTCTATCCTCCGTCACTCCTAATCCTCAAATATTTAGGAAGATGTTTCAAATATCTAGAGAAATATTTGATATATCCGTGGAAAAAAGATCAAACATCAAAAAGAAAGAAGCAGAAGAAATATCCCGAGGGATGTTTTGCATAATACTCATTTATGGAAATGCCTTAAAATATCTCGAGGGTATTTTGCAGAATACTCACTTTATAAAATTTTATATTTTTCTCTTAAACTCATATATTTGAAACCACTAGAAGAAAAGAAAAAATGAAAGAAGAAGAAGAAGATGAAAATGAGATGAAGAGGGAAAGAAGAAAAAGACAAGGAAGAAAATGAAGAAGAAGAAGAAGATAATGACATAGACAAACCAGCAGCAATAACGAAAGTTGAAGAGAAAGAAGAAAGTAAGGAAGAAGAATGAGAGAATGAGGAAGAGAAAGAAGAAAGAAGGAAGAAAGAGAAGAAAAAGTAAAGAGGAGAAAGAAGAGGAAAATGAAAATTGGAAATAATTTGAATGGGTATGGTTTTTTATAAATTTTAAAACTTTTAATATTTACCCACAACTTTTATTATTTTTAATCTTTCCCTCGAACCCTTTTAATTATACATTTTTTGTTAACAAAACAAATGCGTCCTAAATTGTTACACAAGACTTCAAAAGTCTTTTTTTACCCGGTGGTTATATTTAGAACTTTTATTTTCAAAAGGGAACAAAATAGAAAAAGAGGCCACCGTAAAGAAAATACAGTGAAATTATTGCAAAATTGTTGCAAATAAGTTAACAATTAAAAGATAAGGAAAATATTGTAAGTTATTGGTCCCACTACATTTAAAGATACAAGGCCCAAAAGCCAAAAAGAGAATTATTTATAGTCAATTTTTTTATTTTATAGCAAAATAAAGATATATACAACTGATTCCTCAACTTTTCCTTAGCCCTATCTCTTTTCCCTCAATTCTCTCTCCTTTTCCCCTTTCTCTTCGGGTAGGCCGCCGTCTTCTCCGGCGACTCACCGACATGGCTAGATCTATTCAAATTTCCGATGACTCTGCCTCAGATGTCCAAAATCTAAATTTGTAATCATGGCCAGATCTCCCAAAAGAATTAAAGAAGCAAAGTTGATGCTTTATATCCAATTGATTGATATAATATTCATTCTCACTGAACTCTTTTCTTTCTTTACCCCTGCCTTCAGCTACCTTCCTTATCTCCCAAAAACAAAATCCTCTCTTCAATATTACCAGTAGTTTTTTATGTATTATTGTTATTATGTTAATTCTATTCAGAAAGAGTGATGCCACCTATTGTGTATGAAATACCTGAATGGTTCTTCTACACACTTTTACTTCACTGGAATCCTATTTCGATAAGACAGGATTCAATTATTTTTCATTAATATCTTAGTCTGAAGTCCATTCGGAGTGTGATTTATTTATTATTTGAATATAGTCGAATTGAATACGGTGAATTAAATACAATGTAAAATAGTTAAGAATGAATATAGGTGAATTGAATATAGTATATACAGCCGAATCGAATAGAGCTGTATATACCGTATTTTTTGTTTTTTTGATGTTTGAATACAACTAAATTCAATATACTAAAATTTAATATAACGTAAAATATATAAGAACGAATACATCCGAATTAAATATAGTGTATACAATCGAATTGAGACACGCTGATTTATTGCGCTTTCCGTTATTAAATAGGTGTAATCTCTATTTGTTAGGCAGATTACATCCCTGTATTTATAAATACAGTCACACGAATACATGAAATATAGAATTAAATAGTTGTAATCCCTGTTTTTAGGCGAATTACTGATCCACGCTCAATCCACACTCAATAGTGAGTGGAAATGGTCGTTGGAAGAATAGTACCCAACTAGAATTGGGGTTGATTTTCACATGGAGTTTAATGTGGGTGTTAGGGTGTACACTTGATGAGAATAAATGAAATGATCTTAATTGCGCTTCCAAACAAGAGATTTTGTTTTCTACTTCTAAAAATTAATACTAGCAATGATCAACTAATGGCAAGAGACTAGAAGACTAGTAATTGTTGTTTTTATCAAATGGGTAAAAGGCTTAGGGATGTAACATTCACCTAGGTGTTGGCCTAATGAGTAAATCACGTTAATGCTTGTTTTAGTGATCGGGGTGTATAATAACTCTCAACTCTACATTACGCACTCAATACCTCTCGGTAATAGAGTGATTTTGCCCAAATTTGCTTTCTCAAGCCCAATTGGGTATCAATTTAAATAGTTGATATGAAATCAAATCGGATTTTCCTTATTTTTAGTTCAAACCCTTCAATTAGGCTAGCCAAAAATCTTAACTAGCCCAATTTCTAGTTAGCCAAGTTTTTCTATACTAAGTCATACTTTCTCACGTAAGAACCAAGTCAAATAAGCATGAATCAATGTTTGCAATCATTAATTCTAGAAATAATGCGTGAACAAGGCTAAATAATAAACATTCAATCATAAACAAGCATCACCCATAAGGTTTACACACTAGGGTTGGGTCACAACCCTAGAGAAAATCTAGCTACTCATGATAGAAATTAAAGAAAACAAAGAAGAAGAACTCATTAAAGCCATAAAATTAAATTAAATTAAAAAAACTAATATTTCTTCACCCAAAATGTCACAAATTACCCACAGTGGTAAAGTATAACGGCTACAATATTACAAACTACAAAAAATACCCCAAAAAGTATTTTTTATCTATTTATAGTGGCCCAAAATGCGCTGACAAAAATGCCCTACGGGAGGTTCTGCGGCCGCACAATCCCATGTGCGGTCTGCACTTTTCTTAGCTCTGTATGTGGAGGATTTCTGCAGCTGCACAATTCTATCTATGGCTACCATTCAGCTTCTGTAGCTGCACTTCACCTTCTGCGGTCACACTTTTCCTTCTGCGACTACACTTTTGGCAAGGCTTCACACTTGGTCATTTTGCATACTCTCTGAACTTTTTGAATTATTGTCAGTGCGGCCATATTTTGTGGCCGCAGAAATTGTCTGCGGTACGCAGTTTTCCAATCCTCCTCTAAGCTTCAGGTAACATATCTGCGTCTATAGAAGTAATTTTGCGGTCCGCACTTTCTTTTGCGGCCGCAAAATTCCTTCTGTAGACCGCACTTTTGGCCTGTTGCACTCCTTTTTGCTTTATGAGCCGAAATACTCCTTTTTGAGTTAGATTTCTTTGTTGGGTCCAATTCTCTAATATTCCTGTAATTTTCTCAATTTCATTAGTTTTGACAAAAATCAACACTTTCGGACTAAAACTAAAGCAAGAAAATACTAATAAGTGATTAAAATCCACACTTATCAATTACCTCACTGTATTTATAAATACAGTCGCGAGAATACATGGAATACAAAATTAAACAGATGTAATCCTTATTTTTAGGCGAATTACCTAACTATATTTATAAATATAGTCATGCAAATTCATGGAATACAACATAGTAGCAACAAAATTGTAGCTACAACCAGTAAATGTGGATATTGTAGCTATAGCGTTAATAGTCACTTAATTATAGTGATTTCTGAAAATTTCTCTTAAAGATTCAAGGAAATTAAGTCATTTTTTTATACAGTAGGCCTAAATAAGAAAATAAATATTTATTTTGGTCCAACCCTCAACTTATAATCTGGTTTAGTCAAAAAACAATTTCAATTGGCTATCTTCACTTGAGCTCAGGTTTCTTCAACTTTCTTCATGCTTTCATTCAAAATTCAATTCAAACTCGATGAACGAGAATCAAATCACATGAAAATTTAGCCACAAGTTCCTCACATTAATTTGAACAGTCACATTAATTCAAACTCAAAATCAACAAATCTGTTTTCAAAATATTTCAAGCTTCGAGAAACTCTTAATGGAGATTTTTGGGTTTCTTTCTCCAAACCAATGAAACAACAATATAACCTCGGAATTAATTAGCTTAAATAAGGGATTATACAAATAATTTTATTCAAAGTCTCACCAAGAAATTTCTGACCCGAAAAATGCTAGCTCAAACGGACAACCATTGAAACTCGGTTAAGCTTTAGTTCGAAAATTTAGATTTTCATAACCAAAGTTTATTTCGAGAGAGTGTTGTTATAATAAATTGTGTACTTCTTAAGGAGTTTGAATCACAATTTTAGAACGCTTTGGTGGAGATTTAAGGTGATATGCGTTAAAACTGAGCTACGCTTCGAAGGAAGAAGATGAAGTTTCTGTCATATATTGTTAAATTGTCACGACCCGGAATTTTCACCCTCAGGACCGTGATGGCGCCTAACATTCCACTTGCTAGGCAAGCCAACATTAGCTATATTTATTAACCAGTTTTAACAATTCAAATCAAATAATAACAATAACAACCGAATAGCCTGAAATAAGGTAATAAACAACTATACGACGTAATCCAAATACAATCCCAGAAATTGGAGTCACGAATATATGAGTGTCTAGAGTACTACAGATAATAGTCTGAATGAAACACTATTTGAATCAAAATAAATAACAATGATGACATAGAAGGTGAGTTCACGGTTGCGGACGCCGTACAACTATACCTCAAGTCTCCACAGTTAGCTAAATTCAGGCAATCTCACTCAACGCTGCTGGGACCCACTCAGGTATCTGACTATAGTATGAGTACAACTGACCCCATGTACTTTGTAAGTGTCGAGCCTAACCTCAATAAAATAGTGGCGAGACTAAGGCGGGTCACTTACAATAACTTGTACGCAACAATAATAATAGCGAAAAAATAAGAAATGGAAGTAAAGCAGTTAACTCATGAGAACGAACTCGAAAGTTAACTACTAGAGAGCCCAGAATAACAAATCTCATAGTCTCATATCACAATACCGAGACAATTCAAACCATCACAAACAAGTATCGCATATACCATCTGTTGCGGAGCGCAACCCGATCCCACCATATCATCATCTGTCAATATTATAATATGTCCTTATTCTACCATTTTAATTTTTGTTGCGGCGTGAAACCCGCTCTCCAAACAATTTCAATCAACATAAACAATTCAACAACCAAATTTACAAGAATTTCTACATCAAGAGGGTAAATGTACAAGGCAATAAAGAACCACATAATAATCAAAGAATCTCTAACAACTCAAAGTCTCAACTTTACCAATTCATCGGTATTTATCAACTAAACAACTCACGCAAGTGAAATCACATTATAGAATGCAACAGATATTACAAAATAATAAAACAAGTAAAGCATGTGACAATTTAAGTATGCAAGTAAAGCAAGTAGAGGCAAGTAGCAAATAAGCATGGAGTAATGGAAGGGACAGACAATTTAATACAAGAATAAATAAATGACAAGTAACAATTATGGCATCGATGTCAAATAAAGAATGTAATAATTAAGGCATGAAGCAAGATATATCATAAAATAAACGAAAACATGGAGACAAATATCATGACGGCATATATACACTCGTCACCTCACATATACGTCGTTTCCCCACAAAATTCACATAATACATAGTTCAAGGATTCCCAATTCTCTCAAGTTAAGGTTAGACCCAATACTTACCTTATTCCATGAATCAAAGCAATCAACCAACCACGACCTTGCCTTTCGAACGAGCCTCCAAACCAACCAAATCTAGCAAATTATCGATCAAAAGTTTCAAAATATCCTTTAGAAACTACCCATTAATGAAAGAGGTTCAATTTTGATCATTTTAGAAAAAGTAAATAAAAGTCAAATCAGGACTCGCTTGGTCAAAACCCTAGGTTAAGATCAAAACCTGATTACCCATTTACCCCCGAGCCTGGTTATGTAATTTGTTTCGAAATTCGACCTCAATTTGAGGTCTAAATCTCAATTTTACAAACAATCTCAATTTCTATCCAAATTCGTAATTTCTACCATGGAAATCCTAAATTTGATATTGATATCTCATGAAATATAATGAGTAATTGAAAAAAAATGGATTAAAGTCACTTACCAATGAATTTGGGAAGAAAAGTCTATTCGAAAATTGCCACTAGAGTATTTAGGGTTGAAAATGGTGTAAAATAAACTAAGTCCTGATTTTTCTCTTTTACCCAGCTGCAGATGTCGCAATTGCGAAGTCATGTTCGCAATTGCGAACATCGCAAATGGGAGACAAGGGTCGCAAATGCGAACCCTGCCTCAAAATCCCAAAAGTTGCAATTGCGACAAAAAGTTCGCAATTGCGGAAAGACCCACCTTCGCAATCGCGGACAATGCCTTCGCAATTGCGAAGATCACCCAAAAGCACAATGAGTCGCAAATGCGACTCAAGGATCGCAAATGTGACCACTGATAGTTTGCAAATATGAACAAGTTCCTTGCAATTGAGAGATTAGCCCAACCCATCCCATGCTCGCAAATGCGAGCTATTATTCGCAAAAGATTCGCAAATGCGAGATCTGCAACAGAGCACCAGAGCTCGAAAGACACCAGCTATCTTTGTAGTATCCAAACATGTCTGAAACTCACTCGAGCCCCTCGATCTCCAAACTAGACATGCACATAAGTGCAATAACATCATAAGAACTTGTTCGCGTGATCAAATCACCAAAATAAGATTTACATATACAAATCGAACCTCAAAATGAATGAGATTTCAAAGGGAACTTAAGAACAACTAGAATCACGTATAAGTGTCTAAATCATATCAGACCAATTCCGAATTGCACCAAATTTTGCAGACAAGTTTCAAATAGTAATACGGACCTATTCCAAGTTTCAACATCAAAATACGAACTTGATAACCATGAAGTCAACTTACGCTCAAATTTAGGAAATTTTCAAACTTTCAAAATACTAATTTTCGGCAAAATGAGTCAAATCAATATAGGGACCTCCAATTTCAATTTCGGGAATACACCCAAGTCCAAAATCATGATAAGGACCTACCGGAATCGTCAAAATACTAATCCGGGGTCATTTTTACATAATGTTGATCGTGATCAACTCAAGTTGTTTTTAAAACCAAAAATCATATTTTCTTTAAATTTTTACATAAAAGCTTTTCAAAAAGCGACATGGACCACGCACGCAAACCAAAAAATATCAAACGGAGCGTGTTAAGGGCTAATACTCAAAATGGCATCATCACATTCTCCACCTCTAAAAGAAACTTTCATCTTCGAACGGACATAGAAAAGTATCTGGACTGGTAAAAAGGTGGGGGTAGCTACTCCGCATATCGGACTCGGACTCCCATGTAGTTGCCTCGATCGGTTGACCTCTCTACCTTAGGGTTGTTCAAATCGAACTGTAACCGTTAACCGAACCAAACCGATGGCTTATTAGCTTATTAGTATCGGATTATCGGGGTAATGGTTAGTGAACGAATTGAGATTTTGTAGTTAATGGCTTAATTATTTGGGGACTGATTACTCAATTTTCTTATCGGATAAACCGTTAATCCGTTAAGAATTTTTATATTTATATATACATATCTTCAATTATGCCCATTAACTATACTTGGATCTACCTCCCCTTAAGACTTCAAAAGAATTCATATATAAACACATCACCTAGATGCACATGCTTGATTTTATATAGTTTTCAATCAGTTTGGCCAGTTTTTCATCTTTCCTTTTTTTGACATGAAACAGTTAGCTATGCAACCTAAAGAAATACTTATAATAAGTGTATTAGTGCAATACAAACTACAAAGTGTTAACAGATTCTATCATGTAGCAACAAATGTTAACAAGCCTGGTAAAATAAAGTGCACTACATACTAACTAGGGAGTCGAGTCACTTTATCAGGTTTGGCATTTGGTATTCACAAGGCTAGGATTGTTAAACAATTTCCTATTTGGTTTAGCAGATAAACCGCCCGATAGTCGTTAATCTGATACCAATCTGCCCATTGTCTTATTATATGGCTAGCAGATTACTATATTTATAATCCGATAATCGATAAGCCGAACTGTTAAGCGTAATTATACGCCCGATAAACACCCCTACTCTACTGCACTCTAATAGAAGGATAACTCTTAGACCTCAACTTTCGAACCTGCCATGCTAGAATAGCCACCAGCTCCTCCCCATATGTCAATTCCTTATCGAATTAGACTAAGCTGAAATTTAATACATGGGACAGTTCACCGTGATACTTCTGGAGCATGGAGACATGGAATACCGGGTGAACTACTGATAAGCTAGGTAGAAATGCAAGCTTGTAAGACACCTCACCAAGTCTCTCAAGGATCTCAAAGGGTCTGATATCCCTAGGGCTCAACTTGCCCTTCTTCCCGAACCACATCACACCTTTCATTATTGAAACCCGGAGCAAAAACCCTCTCTCCAACCATGAATACCACATCACGAACTCTCCGATCGGCATAACGCTTTTTCCTAGACTTTGTTGTACGAATCTGATCTTAAATCATCTTGATCTTTTCCAAGGCATCCCTGTAAGGCCCCGTGAAATTTCACCTAGAACCCAAGGTTTTGTAGTGTCGTGGTAAGCTAATGTGTTTGAGGATTGTAGAAATTCGTCACGCTGAGCTTGCGAGTTGCGATATAGACATTTGGAGTTTCTTAGTGCATCGAGTAGTTAAAGGAAAAAGGTTTGCGGAACATGGCAATTCTGCGGTCTACTATGCGACCGCAGAACTAGTTTTCGGGCCACAGATCGGCCGCGGAATGAAGCAGAAAGATTTGCCAATTTTGAGGACCATTATGCAGTCCATTATGCATTCGCAAAACCGTTTTACAGGCCGCAGATCCCATCGCAGAACCAGTATAAGAAATTTTGGAAGGATGTTCTACGGTCCATTATGCGAACGCAAAATTGGTCTACGGACCGCAGACCTGTCGCAGAGTGAAGCAGAAACTCCCAGTTTTGGAAGGCCATTATGCGGTCGTATATGCGACCGTAGATCTGCATCGGGGCTTCATTTTTCTAATTTTATAACCCAACCCCTATTTCGTTTATCTAGCCTAAGGGTTCAGTTTTGGGGGACTACCTGACATTTTAGAGAGAAGAGAAAGCTATTCTAGAGAGAGGAAAGGGAGGACTAAGGATTTCACTACTCTACTATGATCAGACCTTGGAATTTCATCAAAAGGAACTTGCTAGGGCTTCAAAAAGGTAAGAATTGCTTCCCCCAATTCTTCAATTTCGAGGTTGGGTTGATTATGGGTGATAAGGGTAGACTTATCACATACATGAGTTAATAGAGACTGTGGGAAAGTTGTTGAACCATCTTGGGTGATTTTGTTCTTGAATTAGTTGAGGGAAGGTTGGGTCATCACTGTAGCAGCTCTTGACATACGAATTCCTCTAATCATACTTGTAATTCTTACCTCTTCTATAGATTAACATCGTTAGAAGTATCGGGACGTTATTGTTCCACCAAGGAAAGCTCTTTCAAAGTATGAAGGCTAAACTCTTCTTCTAGTATTGAAATTCCTGAATCCTTGCAAACTTTTATCATGTGTAGTCCAACTTGAAACACTGTTGAGGTGGGATGTTTGAGCTAGTAAATTGATTCTCAAATTGCATAACGTGTCCGAACCTTTATGTGTTAAATATTTTCTATTGTGACTTAATTATGTTATACCTATTTTGGGAATCTAAATTGTGGTATTGTGATTACACCTCCACCCGCATAAATTGGGGTGAGGCGGCAGGGCCGCTTCGTATAGAGTTGTAGTATTGTGATTACACCTCTACCCGCATACATTGGGATGAGGCGGCAGGCCCGCTTTGTGTAGAGTTGTGGTATTGTGATTACACCTCCACCCGCATACATTAGGGTGAGGCGGCATGCCCTCTTTGTATAAAGTTGGGGTATTATGATTACACCTCCACCCGCATATATTGGGGTGAGGCGGCATGGCCGCTTTGTGTAAAGTTTATGGTATTGTGATTGCACCTCCACCCGCATACATTGGGGTGAGGTGGCAGGGCCACTTTGTGTAAGGGTGGTTATAGAGGATCCACAACGTAAAAGTTATAAATGTTATTGGAAGCTCTTAATAAAATTTTCTTTGACTTTAACAGCTATCTAAGACCTTTTATTGTTACCATGATTCATCATATTCATATTGTATTTCCAAGTCCTTGACTAGGTGTTTTGGTTTTCATACTAGTACTATTCGACATGTATTAACGTCCCTTTTACCGGGGGCGCTGCATCTTTAATAGGTGCAGGTGGTTCCATAGCGGGAGGCATTGACCAGTGATAGCGGTACACTCTCTTACCAGCTGACTTGGTGAGCCACACATCATTTCAGGGTCGTGCATCTTTAGTTCCATGTGTATTATGTTTTGAGGTATAGCCGGAATCTTATTGTTGGTACTATCATTGTACTCTTTTGTATCTATTAGAGGCTCTGTAGACATAGTGTGGGCTATGTATTAGTGTTGGGAAAGTCAAGCTAGTAATGTCGTATGCTTTTTACATGTTCCACTTCAAACTATGAAAGTGTTTGTATTTTGAGACTTAAAAATAGAATAACTAATGGTAACGGAATTGGGTTGTTTAAGAAATCCTCTTAGTGTTTAATTAATAAGTATTTTTCTCCTCTTTATTCATGGGTGAGTTTGGTTAGAAAGAAATCTAACAGGCTTGCTCGGCTGGGTTATCTCGGTTGAGCGCTGGTCGCACTCCCCGAGGTCGGGGCGTGACAATCCCAAACCAAATCACTACCCGACAACCAAGTCTCTCCCGGATCAAACCAACTAACTGGAGAACGACACTTCCTCCCATATACGGCATCATAAGTAGCCATATGAATACTTTATTGGTATCTGTTGTTGTAGGTAAACTCCGCAAGCGACAAGAATTGATCCCAAGAACCCCCGAAATCCATAACACAGGCACGAAGCATATCCTCCAATATCTGAATGGTGCGCTCGAATTACCCGTCTGTCTAGGAGTGAAATAATGTACTCAACTCAAATCACGTGCCTAACTCACAATGTATGGCCCTCTAGAAATTCGATGTGAACTTCGTGCCCCGATCAGAAATAATGGACACCGGCATACCGTGAAGACGAATCATCTCACAAATATGGATCTCAGCCAGCCGCTCTGAAAAATAGGTAGTTGCCACCAGAATGAAATGCCCTGACTCTGTCAACCTATCCACAATTACATATAATGCATTACATTTCTTCAAAGTCTGTGGGAGCCAAACAACGAAATCCATGGTAATACGCTCCCACTTCCATTTGGGAATCTCAAGTCTTTGAAGTAAACTGTCAGACCTCTGATGCTCGTACTTCACCTGCTTGCAATTCAAACACCGAGCCACATACTCAACTATATCTTTCTTCATTCTTCTCCACCAATAATGCTGCATCAAATCCTGATAAATCTTGGCGACACCTGGATGAATAGAATACCGCGAACTGTGGGCCTCCTCAAGAATCAACTCATGAAGCCCATCCACATTGGGCACACAAATGCGACCCTGCATCCGCAACATCCCATCATACCCAATAGAAACCTTCTTGGCATCACAGTGCCGCACTGTATCTTTAAGGACAAGTAAATGGGGGTCGTCATACTAACACTCTCTGATGCGCTCATACAAAGAGGACCGTGAATTCGTGCAAGCAAGAACCCGACTAGGCTACGAAACATCTAACCTCACGAACTGATTGGCCAAGGACAGAACATCTAATGCTAGCGGTCTCTCACCAACTGGAATATATGCAAGGCTACCCATACTCACAACCTTTCTTCTCAAAGCATCGGCCACCACATTAGCCTTTCCGGGATGATGTAAAATGGTAATATCATAGTCTTTTAACAGCTCTAACCACCTCTGTTTCCTCAAGTTAAGATCTTTTTGCTTAAAAAAGTACTATAGACTCCGATGATCTATGAATACCTCACACGACACGCCGTAGAGGTAATGCCTCCAAATCTTTAATGCATGAATGATAGCTGCCAACTCTAAGTCATCAATAGGGTAATTCTTCTCATGAACCTTTAACTCCCGAGATGCGTACGCAATCACCCTTCCATCCTGCATAAACACTGCACCAAGAGCAATATGCGATGCATCACAATACATAATATAGGACCTTAAACCTGTAGGCAATTACAACATTAGGGCTATAGTCAAAGTAGTCTTGAGATTTTGAATGCTCAACTCACACTCATTGAACCACCTGAATGGGGTACCCTTTTGGGTCAATCTAGTCAATGGGGTTGCGATGGATGAAAACCCCTCCATGAACCGGTGATAATAGCTTGCCAAAGCTAGGAAACTCCGAATCTCTGTAGCTGAAGTAGGTCTAGGCCAGTTCTGAACTACCTCAATCTTCTTACGATCCACTTTAATGCCCTCAACAGATACAACATGTCCCAAAAAGGCAATCGAGTCCAACCAAAACTTACACTTTGAAAACTTGGCATATAATTGACTATCTATCAGAGTCTAAAGTACAATCCGAAGATGATGCTCATGAACCTTTCGAGTGCGGGAGTATACTAGAATTTCATCAATGAAGACGATCACAAAAGAATACAAATAGGGCTTAAATACTCGATTCATCAAATCCATAAATATTGTTGGGGTATTTGTTAAGCTAAATGACATCACTAGGAACTCATAATGCTCATACCGAGTCCGAAAAGCTATCTTAGGGACATCTGATGCTTTAATATTCAATTGATGGTAGCAAGATCTCCAATCAATCTTCGAAAACACTTTGGCACCCTGAAGCTGACAAATAAGTCATCAATCCTCGGTAACAGATATTTGTTCTTGATAGTGACTTTGTTCTACCAATAATCTATACACATCCTCGTCGAACCATCCTTCTTCTTCATAAACGACACTGGCGCACCCCACGGTGAGACACTAGGTCTAATAAATCCTTTATCAAGCAAATCCTTCAACTGCTCCTTTAGTTCCTTCAACTCAGGTGGGGTCATACGGTATGGTGGAATAGAAATGGGCTGAGTGCCCGAAACCAATTCAATAAAAAAGTTGATATGTCTGTCGAGTGGCATCTGATAAGTGTGGATTTTAACCACTTATTAGTACCTACTTGTTTTAGTTTTGGTCCAAAAGTATTAATTTGTGTTCCCAAAACTAATGAAATTGTGCAAATTGCATGAATGTTGGAGAATTGGACTCTAATGAAGAAATCTAACTCAAAAAGGAGTGTTCCGGCTCATAAGGCAAGAAGGAGCGCAACATGCTAAAATGCGGCCCGCAGAAGAAAGCGCGGACCATAGAATTCCCTCTGTGGACGCAAATCTGGTGTTGAAGCTCAGAAGTTGATTGAAGCAAAGCACGGACCACACACCATTTGTACGACCGCAAAATATGGTTGCACTGACAAGAATTCAAAATGTTCAGAGAGTGTACAAAACGACCAAGAGTAAAGCCTTGCCAGAAGTGCAGACCGCACATGGAGTTTTGCGGACGCAGAAGCTGAAGTGCAGCCACAAACGAAATTGTACGGCTGCAGAATCCCTCAACCTGCAAACTCGAGCAAAGTGCGGACCGCACATGGAATTGTGCGGCCGCAGAACCTCTTGAAGGGCATATTTGTCATCAAATTTTGGGCCACTGTAAATGGACGAGAATCACTTTTTAGGTCGATTTTGGTAGTTTTTTGAGCTGTAGCCGTTGTACTTTACCACTTATGGTAATTTGTGACCAATTTGGGCTACAAACACATTAGTTTATCATTTTAATTTGCTATTATGGCTTTAATTAGTGTTTCATCTTTATTTTCTTCTATTTCCATTATGAGTGCTAGATATTGTCTAGGGTTGTGACCCAACCCTAGTATGTAAACCTTATGGGTAATTAATCTACTACTTGTTTATTATTGAGTGTTTGTTATTTAGCCTTTTTCATACTTTAATTTTAGAATTAATGGTTACAATCATTGATTCATGCCTTTTTGACTTGGTCTTTACTTGAGAAAGAGGGACCTAGTCTAGGAAAACTTGGCTAATAAGAAATTGGGCTAGTTAAGGTATTGACTAGCCTAATTAAAGGGTTTGAACTAGAGATAGGAAAAACCCGACTTGAGCTCATATCAACTATTTGGCTTGATACCCATTTGGGTTGAGAGGTATTGAGCGGGTAACTTAGAGTTGAGAGCTATAATACACCCTGATCACTAAAATAAGTGTTAACGTAATTAACATATTAGGCTAACACCTAGGCAAATGTTACATCTCTAGGCCTTTTACCTATTTGAAAACAACAAAAAACAATTAAGCAATCTCTAGTTTCATATCTCTAGTTAATCATCATATTATAGATTGTAGAAGTAATTTGCAAAACTATCTTGTTTGGAAGCATATTTAAGCTATTTCTTCTACACTCATCAAGTGTACACTCTAACATCCACATTTAGCTCCCAGAGGAATTCGACCCCGAATCATAGTTGGGTACTATTCTTCCAACGATCTCTTCCACTCATTGTTGAGTGATGATTGGGAGTGGATCAATTTTTGGTGCCGTTGTCGGGGAGTTATCATGGTGTTAGCTATATATTTGAGTGTGTTTTTGGAATATCTTCTTTTCGTTCTGTGTTGCTAACTTGTTTAATAAATCATAGATACAAACATGGCGAACAATGAGCTCGAACATGCCTTTGGGGGACTTGGACGGTGAGGAGGAACAATTCGATGAGGCATCTCAAGTGCCACGAGCTAATCGACGTGGCTGGGTACCACAAGACAACGTGCTCGTACCACCCCTACCTCTACCACATCCACCACAAGCGGCTCAACACCGGATATTTCAAATCATGAACGTGATGCTTACTTTACTTGAGCAACAAGGCTTCTTCATCGGTGCACCAACCCAAAATGCTTACAAACCTTTGAAGGGCTTTGTGGATACATGTTGGGGGAGCAAGCAAACTAATGTTTTCGAGGATGCATTGAGGCTAAGGCTTTTTTCCTTCTCTCTATGGGGGAAAGCTTTAGATTGGTTAGAACATTTGTTGAACCATCCAATACATACTTGGGATGAGTTGGCGGCTAAGTTCATTGCTAAGGTTTTCTCTACCAGGCACATGGCTACACTTCGGGATGAGATCTTGGCATTCAAAAAAGAACCGAATGAGCCACTACACGAAATTTGGGAGCGCTATAGAACAATGGTTAAGGAATGTCCCAACAACAATATGACAGAAAACATGTTGCAACAAACCTTTTATCGTGGGATTAACACAACCAACCAATATGTAGTGAATTAACTAGCCGGTGAAAACTTCATGACAACGCCTTATGTGAAGGTGTGTGACATTCTAGATGAGATGGCGGAGACGTCATCTGCTTGGAAATCCCGGGCCAATGTCCCACGAGGTGATCCGAATATGATCTACCTCCACAAAGAGTTGCAAGACCATGGGCAAGACATTGCCGAATTGACTACAACCATGACTCAACTTGCAAAGTCCCAACTCAATAAAGTGCAAGATCCTAAGCAAGTTTACTCTATGGGGGGAGTTAATGTTTTAGTGAACAAGAAGAGGACCAAGGGTCCACAAATGCAAACCCGAGTGGAGAACTATATTCAAGATGATGGCGGTATTGATCAAGATGATTCTTATAATTAGAAAGAGGAGGAAATGTAATATGTGAACAATTTTCAAGGACAAAGAAACAACTTCCAAGGCCCAAATCAACAATAATGGAGATCACAAAATAACCATGGTAATTGGAGTTCTAACAATCAATGTAATTGGTATAATAACAAAAATCAATGAAATTGGAGTGGAAACAACCAAGGAAATTGGGGAGGCAACATTTAAGGTGGTTGGGGAAACAATCAAGGCAACCGGGGTTCGGGTTTTCAAAGGCCCCCAATGTATCAACAACCAAGCAACCCTCCTCCTTATCCTTACCACGGTTCAAGTTCTTCAAACAATGAGATAGGACGTATTAAGAACATGTTCAAGAAAATGATGGAAAAGAATACGGATTTGGATGCCTAACTTGCCTCACACAACATATCAATCCGCAATCTAGAAGTTCAAATGGGGAAAATATCTCAAGCTCTAGATTCTCGCCCTAAGGGTGCACTACCAAGTGACACGGTGGTGAACCCAAAGTCTGGTAAGAATGCGGGACATGCTATGGTAGTTATCACAAGAAGTTAAAAACGCGGGAATGCACCCACCTCAAGTGTAAAGCAACTTGTCGATGATGATCAAGTGATGCAAAAATAAGATATCTCAAATAATGTTGTTCAAGCAAATGAGGAAGTTCGGATTAATATGTATGATAGTGTGGAAGAGACTCGAGAGGAGGTGAACCCATCTAGGGAACACATCATTGACATACCGGAACCGGTAGTGCAAAAGGCAAAGGCACCATTGCCTAAGACTCCACCTCCATACCCTCAAAGACTTGCCAAGCAAAATGGTGAGAATCAATTCAAGAAGTTCTTGTGACAAAGAAGTGGTCGATGAAGAGTCTTTCAATCAATGTGCCATTGGTAAAAGCTTTGGAACATATGCCTGGTTATGCAAAGTTTATGAAAGATCTTGTGACAAAGAAGCAGTCGATGAATTTTGAGACTATCTAAGTCACTCATCAAGTGAGTGCAATTGTTCATTCAATGGCTCCTAAGTTGGAGGATACCGGTGCTTTCACGGTTCTTTGTACAATTGGGAGTGTTGAGTTTGCTAAGGCTCTTTGTGATCTTGGGGCAAGTATAAATTTGATGCTCCATTTGGTTTTCAAGACTTTGGGGATTGGGAAACCAAGACCCATTTCTATGTGGTTGCAAATGGTCGATCGTACCATGAAGAGGCCACTATGTGTGATTGAAGATGTTTTGGTCCAAGTTGATAAATTCATTATTTCGGCCGACTTTGTCATGCAAAATTGTAAAGTTGATTATGAAGTGTCGATCATTCTTGGGAGACCTTTCCTTGCTACGGGTAAGGCTCTTTGTGATGTAGAGGAAAGAGAACTCACTTTTTGGGTTGATGATGAAAAAGTGTTATTCCACGTGTGAAAATGAGGTGTGTTCTTTTGTGGACTTAGTGACCGATGTTATTGTTGACGATACAAGTGCTACTTTTAATGTTGGTGATATGTTGGAGGCCAGATTTGCTCAATTTTGATGATGACGAGATGGATGGTTTCATGGAATGCAAGAACACTTTGCAAGGAATAGGGTCGTACAACTATGCACCTCGAAAATTATCTTTGGATCTTGAAAATAGGAAGACACCTCCTACAAATCCTTTTATTGAAGATCCACCCACTTTAGAGTTGAAGCCATTGCCTTCACACCATCGGTATGAATTCCTTGACCCTTGTTATACTGTACCGGTGATTCTTTACTCTTGTTTGACAATTGTGCAGGTTGATTTCACATCGGTGGTGTTACAAAAGAGGAAGAAGGCTATTGGGTAGACTTTGGCGAATATTCGGGGTAAAAGCCCTGCATTTTGCATGCATAAGATCAAGTTGGAGAATGGTGCTAATTTGTCCATTGAATATCAAAGAAGACTCAGTGAGGCTATGCAAGAAGTTGTCAAGAAGGAGATTATCAAATGGTAGGATGTCGGGGTTGTCTACCCCATCTCCAATAGTTCATGGACCTCTCTGGTTCAATGTGTTCCAAAGATGAGGGGCATGACGGTGGTTACCAATGATAAGAATGAATTGATTCATACAAGAACGGTGACTGGTTAGAGGGTTTGTATGGATTATCGCAAGCTCGACAAAGTTACAAGGAAGGATCACTTTTCACTTCCTTTCTTAGATAAACTGCTCAATAGATTATCCGGTCATGCTTTCTATTGCTTTCTTGATGTGTACTCGAGCTACAACCAAATTCTCATTGCTCCGGAAGATCAAGAGAAAACAACATTTACATGTCCCTACGGTACTTTTGCTTTCAAGAGGATACCATTTAATTTGTGCAACGCACCGGTGACTTTTTAACGGTGTATGATGGTTATTTTCACGGACATGATGAAAGTCTACCTTGAGGTTTTCATGGATGACTTCTCGGTAGTTGGGGATTCTTTTGATGATTATCTTGCAAATTTGGACAAAGTGTTGGCTAGATAGGAAGAAACTAACTTGGTACTCAATTGGGAGAAATGCCATTTCATGATTGAGGAAGGCATTGTCCTTGGACATAAAATCTCAAGGAATGGAATTGAAGTTGACAAGCCGAAGATTGAGGTGATTTCTAAGCTTCCACCCCCAACTTCGGTGAAGGGTGTGCGGAGTTTCCTAGGCCATGCGGGTTTTAACCGACGCTTTATCAAAGATTTCTCTAAAGTGGTGAACCCATTGTATAAGCTCCTTGAGAAGGATGCCAAGTTCAGTTTCAATGATGATTGCATGAGGGCTTTTGAACTATTAAAGCTCAAGTTGACAACTACTCCTATTATCACCGCTCCAAATTGGAGTGCGCCTTCTGAACTCATAAGTGATGCAAGTGACGTAGCGGTTGGGGCTATTTTGGGGAAACGTATCAACAAAATTTTCCATCCAGTCTACTATGCTAGTAAGACCATAAATAATGCCCAAAGAAATTATACCGTTACGAAGAAATAGCTCCTTGCTATTGTGTTTGAAATTGAGAAGTTTCGCCCATACTTGATGGGTGCCAAAGTTATTGTCGACACAGAGCATGCGGCGTTTCGCTATCTTATGAGAAAAAAGGAGTCCAAAGTCCTGTTGATGAGATGGGTACTCTTATTGCACGAATTTGGTATTGATATCCAAGATAGGAAAGGTAGTGAAAACCAAGTGGCGGACCAGTTGTCTCGTTTGGAAGAGGAGGGAAGGCCACATGATGGCCGTGAAATCAATGCCTACATTCTCAATGAGAAATTTCTGATAATTTCAATGAAAGAGGTGCCATAGTTTGTGGACTTGGCAAATTGTATTGTGAGTGCCTTCATTCCGGATGAGTTCTCTTCAAACCAAAGGAAGAAGCTCAAAAGAGATTGTCAAAATTATTATTGGAACGAACCATACCTTTTCAGGATTTATACGGATGGGGTGATTAGAAGGTGTATACCGGAAGAAGAGCAAGGCGATATTCTTGGGGCTTGTCATTCTTCACCATATGGTGGCTATCATGGTGGAACAAGAACGGCGGCCAAAGTTCTTAGTTATGGTTTCCATTGGCCTAAAAGATGCTAGTGATTTGGTGAAAAGATATGATGAATATCAACGGGCCGGTGGAATCTCAAAGTAAAATTAAATGCCTCTCACAACCATCTTGGAGATTGATATTTTCGATATTTTGGGTATTGACTTTATGGGCCCTATTGTGAGCTATTGTGGAAATACTTACACCTTGGTCGCGGTGGATTATGTGTCCAAATGGTTTGAGGCCGTTGCCTTACCCAACAATGAGGCGAGAAGTGTAGTGACTTTCTTGAAGATGAATATTTTTGCAAGATTTGGTACTCCACGTGCAATCATAAGCGATAGGGGTCACGCTTTTGCAACTAAGCTTTTGACATTTCACTTAGCAAGTATGGTGTTACTCACAAGGTCACGACTCCCTATCACCCACAAGCTAGTGGGCAAGTGGAAGTCTCCAACTGGAAAATAAAGAGTATTTTGTCTAAAACAATGAATGCTAATCGGGCAGATTGGTCCAAGAAGCTTGATGATGCGTTATGGGATTATCAGACGACTTACAAAATACCTATCGAAATGTCTCCATACCGGTTAGTATTCGGGAAAGCTTGTCATCTTCCGGTGGAACTAGAGCACAAAGCAATGTGGGCTCTAAAGAAATTAAATCTTGATTGGGAGTAGCCGCTAACTTGCGGGTTACACACTTGAATGAATTGGATGAGTTCTGGTACCATACATATGCGAGTTCGTCCTTGTACAAAGAAAAGATGAAATATCTTCATGATAAATACATTTGGAACAAAGAGTTCAAGGTGGGAAATCTTGTATTGTTGTTTAACTCAAGGTTGAAAATGTTTCCTGAGAAGCTAAAATCGAAGTGGAGTGGTCCATTTGAAATTATTGGTGTGACACCTTTCGGTGCATTAGCCTTGAAGAACAAAAACAATGAAGTATTTTGAGTTAATGGTCACCGGGTGAAGAACTACCTGGGTAAGGTTGGAGATAGCAATGTGGTGGCGGTCATTTACTTCACTTAAGGATGCTTTGACATTGTGTCGTGCTGCGACGTTAAATCAGGTGCTTCTTGGGAGGCAACCCATATTCTTTTCCTTTTTCTTTTGTAGTTAGATGTTATTTATTGTGTTAACTTAATTTGAAGTGTTTTATAGGATTGAGTATTACATGCAAGAAGGGTGGATGAAAAATGGCTAAGTATAGAAGCAATTGCGGACCACACTTTAATTATGCGGACCACAGAATTTCATGTGCCATAACAGAGGTGTGTGTGCGGCCGCATATTTCAGATGTGAAACGCATAATTGGAGGCTTGCCAAAGTGTCAAAATGTAAACTCTCTAAAGTTTAAGTCTGTCAGTGCTGCGACCACACTCAAAATTGTGCGGACCGCACATGAGGTTCAAAGAAGGCAGGCCCAGGTGAAAGAGCGCGGACCGCACTTGAAATTGTGCAACCGATCCCATTTACTCTGTAAGTGCCGAGTCTAACCTCAATAAAGTAGTGATGAGGCTAAGGCGGTTCACTTATAATAACATGTACGCGACAATAATAATAATGAAAAAATATGAAATGGAAGTAAAGTAGTTAACTCATGAGAACGAACTCAAAATTTAACTACCAGAGAGCCCATAATAACAAATCTCATAGTCTCATATCACAATATCGAGGAAATTCCAACAATCACAAATAAGTACTACATATACAATCTGTTTCGGCGCGCAACCCGATCCTACCATATCATCATCTGTAAATATCATAATTTGTCCTTATTCCATCATTTCAATTCATTAGCTTTCAATTTTCGTTGCGGCGTGCAACCCCTCCCCAAACAATTTCAATCAACATAAACAATTCAACAACCAATTTTACAAGAATTTCTACATCAAGAAGGTAAATGTACAAAGCAATAAAGAATCACATAATAATCAAAGAATCTCTAATGACTCGAAGTCTCAACTTTACCAATTCATCGGTATCTATCAACTAAAAAACTCATGCAAGTGAAATCATATTATAGAATGCAACAAAAATATTACAAAACAATAAAACAAGTAAAGCATGTGACAATATAAGTATGCAAGTAAAGCAAGTAGAGGCAAGTAGCAAATAAGCATGGAGTCATGGAAGAGACGGACAATTTAATACAAGAATAATTAAATGACAAGTAAAAACTATAATATAGATGTGAAATAAAGCATGTAACAGTTAAAGCATGAAGCAAGATATATCATGAAATAAACAAAAATATAGAAACAAATATCATGACGGCGTATATACACTCATCACCTCGCATATACGTCGTTTTCCTACAAACTTCACATAACATATAGTTCAAGAATTCCTAATTCCCTCAAGTCAAGGTTAGAACCAACATTTACATCACTCCGCGAATCAAAGCAATCAACCAATCACGGCCTTGCCTTTTGAATGAACCTCCAAACCAACCAAATCTAGCAAATTATCGATCAAACGTTTCAAAATAAGCTTTAGAAACTACCCATTAATGAAAGGGTTCAATTTTGATCATTTTAGAAAAGTAAACAAAAATTAACCCCGGGTCCGCTTCGTCAAACCCCGAGGTTCGGATCAAAACCCGATTACCCATTCACCCCCAAACCCGGTTATGTGATTTGTTTTGAAATCCGACCTCAATTTAAGGTCTAAATCTAAATTTTACAAAAATCCCCAATTTCTACCCAAATCCTTAATTTCTACCATGGAAATCCTAAATATGATGCTCATATCTCATGAAAAGTAATGAGTACTTGAAAAATATTGATTAAAGTCACTTACCAATGAATTTGGGAAGAAAATTCTCTTGGAAAATCGCCTCTAGAGTATTTAGGGTTGAAAAACGGTGTAAAATGAGCTAGTCCCAATTTTTTCCTTTTTTACCCAGCTACAGATATCGCAATTTTGAAGTCATGTTCGCAATTGTGAACCCTACCTCAGAAGCCTAGAAGTCGCTATTGCGATGAAAAGTTCGCAATTGCGGAAAGACCCACCTTCACAATTGCGGATAATGCCTTCGCAATTGCGAAGATCACCCAAAAGCACACTGAGTCGCAAATGCAACTCGGGGATCACAAATGTGACCACTGACAGTTTGCAATTGCGAACAAATTCCTCGCAATTGCGAGATTTGCCCAACCTAACCCATGCTCGCAAATGCGAGCTATTGTTCACAAAAGCGAGGCTCACAATAGCTAGCCAGACCTTGCAAATGCGAGATCTGCAACAGGGCACTAGAGCTAGAAAGACACCAGCTATCTTTACACTGTCCAAACTCATATGAAACATGTCTGAAACTTACCCGGGCCCCTCGGACTCCAAACCAAACATGCATACAAGTGTACTAAAATTACACAAACTCGATCGCACAATCAAATCACCAAAGCAACATCTACATCTACAAATCGAATCTCAAAATGAATGAGATTTCAAAGGGAACTTAAGAACTACTAGAATCTCGTATAAGCGTCTGAATCATGTCAAACCAATTCCGAATTATACCAAATTTTGCAGAAAAGTTTCAAATAGTAATACAGACCTATTCCAAGTTTCAGCATCAAAATACGAACCTGATACGGTCAAACTTAGGAAATTTCTAAACTTTCAAAATACTAGTTTTTGACAAAATGAGTCAAATAAATCTAGGGACCTCCAATTTAAATTTCGGACAACGCCCAAGTCTAAAATTACGATACGGACCTATTAAAATTTTCAAAATACCGATTCGAGGTCATTTTCATAAAATGTTGACCGCGGTCAACTCAAATTGTTTTTAAATCTAAAAATCATATTTTCTTCAAATTTTCACATAAAAGCTTTTCAAAAAGTGATAGGGACCATGCACGCAAACCAAGAAACATCAAATAGAGCTAACGGAGGTCTTGAAATATGAAAATAAGGTCTCATACTCAAAACGACCTATCGGGACATCACATAAATTGTGCTCAGTTATGACATAAATTGAGAAGAGATACAAAATCACATGCATACATACATTCTAGAGAGAAGAAATTGGGAAGAAGAAGAAAAGAAAGATTTTTTTTATTATCTCTCTGAAAAAGAGTACAAGGCACTCAACTCTCACGTGCACTTCACGTGCAATCTAACTATCTAACATCTTAACTTCTAACAACTCATTAACAACTTATGTCAACTGTTAATATCTCTTATACTTCCCCTCAAACGGGTGGGTGAAATACATCGAGCACACCCAGCTTGAAAAGAAGAGTATGGTGTTGAGCAACACTTAACCCTTTGGTGAGCAAATCTGCCAACTGAGATATGGTGGTCAGATAACTAGTCTTGATCAAGCCTAATTTAATCTTCTTACGGACAAAGTGATAATTGACTCAATGTGCTTGGTACGTTCATGGAAGGTGGGGTTAGCAGCAAATCGCATTGCTGCATTTCTGTCATAGCAGAGCTGTACTGGTGTATAAACTGAAATCTTAAGATCCTTTAAAAGCCCAACTAGCCATATAATCTCTGCTACAGCCGCTTCCATGCTCCTATATTCAGCTTCAGCTGAGTTTCTGCTCACAGTTTGTTGCTTCTTCGATTTTCATGAGATCAAGGAATCACCCAGCTTGATTACATAGCATGTGACTAACCTTCTATTATTGGGACAAGCTGCCCAATAAGAATCACAGAAGGCAATCAGTTCTGTAACTGAACTTTTCTTCAAGAATACTCCTAAAGCAGGAGCATTTTTTTAT
This sequence comes from Nicotiana otophora, assembly GCA_000715115.1. Lineage (NCBI taxonomy): Eukaryota > Viridiplantae > Streptophyta > Magnoliopsida > Solanales > Solanaceae > Nicotiana > Nicotiana otophora. The sequence continues at coordinate 77,970 of AWOL01S0007675.1, forward strand.
ATATCTGAGCACACTTAATGCATCTTCTCAATATGATTGTTTAGGTGGTTGCATGAATTGGTTCAAAACTTGCACTACAAAGTAAATATATGGCTTAGTGACAGTCAGATAAATCAGATTGCCCACTAGTCTTTAGTAACTGCTAATATCTTCCAAAGATAAATCATCAGACCTTCCAGCATGAGTGTCATAGTCTATTGTTGTCATCTTGATATTCTGTTCTAATGAGGTGGAAGCTGTTCTAATGAGGTGGAAGCTGGCCTGGCTCCATTTAATCCCGTATCAGAAATCAACTCCACATCATACTTCTTCTGATTAAGTAATATTCCACATTTTGTGATGACTTAAAATATCATCTTTAAATTTAATAGTTTATTCTGTGTTCTAAGACCTCAAAAAGTACTATTTATCACTCCTCAACTTGCGTGCGTAGTCCGTATAATTTTCTGAAAAGTTTTATGTAAAAAATAGATTAAAATATGAAATAGTGTTTTAAAACTTAACTGAGTTGACTTGGGTCAACATTTTTAGTAAATAGACTCAGATAAGTATTTTGACAGTTCCAGTAAGTCCGTATCGTTATTTGAGACTTAGGCATATGTCCGGAATCGAATTTCGAGGTCCCTAGCCCGAGATATGGAATTTTGATAAAAGAATTAAAAGTTTGGAAGCTTAATGATTTTTAAGAATTTACTGATGTTGGATTTATTGACACGGGTTCGTATTTTGGTTCCAGAGCCCGATATAGGTCCACTATAATATTTATGACTTGGCTGCCGAATTTGGTGAGAAACAGGGTTGATTTGACGTGATTCGGACGCCCGGTTGTAACAATATAAGTTTTAAAATTTTCTTGAAAATTTTCTTTGATTTGGTGTTTGATTCGTAGTTTTAGGTGTTAAATTGGTGTTTTAATAGAGCGAGCAAGTTTGTATGAGGTTTTTGGACTTGTGTGCATGTTTGGTTTGGAGCCCCGAGGGCTCGGGTGAGTTTCGGATAGCCTACGGATCATTTGAACTTTGAGACAAATCTGGTTTTTAGCTTTTGCTGTCATCTGGTGTTTTGTGCTTCGCGATCGCGAAGCCATTCCTGCGACCGCAAAGGGAAAAGTTGGACTGGTACAATTGTGCTTCGCGTTCACGACTGAGGGCACACGTTCGCAAATGGTCGAAGTGCAAAGCTTCGCGTTCGCGATCGAGTCCTCGCGTTCGCGAAGGGAAAATGAGGCAGAAGCTGGGGTACTCAAATTTTTTCTTCGTGTTCGCATGAAACGGTACGCGATCGCGTAGGTCTACGGGGTTATGCTTCGCGTTCGCGTACGAGATGTAGCATTCGAGTAGAGCAAATTGGCAGCTTGTGCAAAATGTACTTCGCGATCACGATGAATAAAATGGGTCTGGGCAAAAGTTGTTCTATGCGATCGCGAACGCATTTCCGCGATCGCGATGAGTAAAAATCTGAAAAAACAGAACTTAAGTTTTGGAAATGGGATTTCGACCTATTTTCAACCATTTCCAATTTTTGAGCTCGGGTAAGGCGATTCTTGGAAGATTTTCACGGAACAACATTGGGGTAAGTGTTCGTTATCCTATATTGATTATATTTCATGATTCCATACTCATTTACATTATGAATCCGTGAATTTATGAAAGAAAAATTAGATTTTTATAGAATCTTCCAAAAACGAAAATTTAAGATTTGAAGGTCCATTTGACATCGAAATTAGATGATTTTTGTATGGTTGAACTCGTAGCGGAACGGCTGTTCGGATTTTGCGAGTTTATTTGGGATTTGAGATGTAGGTCCCACTGTCAAATATTTAAATGAATTTTGTATTTTTATCCGGAAAATTAGTAAATTCATATGGAATTAATTCCTATGATTCGTATTGAGTATATCGAATTGTTTGTGAATAGACTTGACACTTTTGGAGACAAATTTAAAAGGAAATGTTGTGGTCGTGTAATTGATTAGAATTTGCAAAGCGAGGTAAGTGTCGTGGTTAACCTTGACTTGAAGGAATAGAACTCTTAATTTATTTGTTATGTGAAATGCATGTGAACGACGTATAGGTGAGGTGATGAGTGTCTATACATCGTCAAATTAATTGTTTGCATGATTATTTGAAAATCCTAAATTTGTCTTAATACACGAATTAATTGTTATAATAATTGTTTCCCTCCTATTCTTTGTCAAATATTAATTCTTAAATTCCTGCAATAATTGTTACATGCTATTTGATTTATGTGTCTTAACTATTACTTGACATTTAGCATACTAAATATTAAACTGCCTATTTTCTCCCTGATTTCCATAATAAATTTCTATTTGTCATTGTTCGTTTCATAATAAAATCATAACTATTGTATGCATGTTGTCTTAAACATTTTATATTAATTATTTCATTTATTGGGGCAATGTCTTCTATAAGAATTGGTAAATGAATATTGGGGGATTGGGTTGCACACCACAACAGAAATAAAAGCAAATATATATATATATATATAT
>AWOL01S0007675.1:93174-120736 GCA_000715115.1 Nicotiana otophora
GATCGGATTGCACGTCGCAATAGACTTATTTAAAAGTCAATATTGGGGGATCGGATTGCACACCGCAACAGACTTATTTAAAAGTCTATATATACTTGCTTAAAATAAATATATGAGAGGATTGAAAATGAATATTTTGTGGGAGCGGTTTGCACGCTATAACGGAAATTGGTTGAAATAATAATGGATTATGATTGCTGAGTTGGCTTCAATTATTATAAATGAGTTATCTGATTTATTTCTATTATTGTTGTTGTTACTACTATTGCGTACAGGTTAATGTGAGTGACTTGCCTTAGCCTCATCACTACTTCGTCGAGGTTAGGCTCAGCACTTACCAGTACATGGGGTCGGTTGTACTGATACTACACTCTGCACTTCTTGTGCTGATTTCGGAGTTGGTCCCAACAGTATACCATAGACTTGCTCAGATTTCAGCTACCATAGGAGAACTGAGGTATAACTGCCCGGCGTCCGCAGTTCTGAAGTTCCCATCTACTTTACTTTAGTTGTGTGTTTGTTTCCAGACAGCTTTATTTTATTCAGATATTTATTTGTATTATTCTAGAAGCTCGTGCACTTGTGACACCAATTCTGGGATGGTATTTAGACACTGTTATTTGTATGGATTAATCACTATATTTCAGACTTTACTTCCGCATTTGTTTCAAATATTATTAATAAATTTAAAAATTATTTTAAAATGGATAATATTATTCTAACGTTGGCTTGCCTAGCAAGTGAAATATTAGGCGCCATCACGGTCTGAAGGTGGAAATTTCGGGTCGTGACACATTTAGATCTCATCACTTCAGTCCCCAGAAAGTATTTAAGTTCCCCTAAATTTTGACCTTAAAATTGTCCTGAAGAGTTTTTTTGCCTCATGAATAATGTCCTTGGAGCTCCCACTAATTAAAATATCACCCAAATAGATCAAGATGATCACAATGTCCACTCCATTTTGCTTGGTAAACATGGAGTGATCATGTGAGCTTTGATATAAACCAGCTTCTAGTAAAGAAGAAGTCAATTTGATGTTCCATTGTCTAGAGGCTTGTATAAGCCAATACAAGGACTTTAACAATCTACATACTCTAGAATACCCATGTCTGTGAAACCCTTATGAAAGTTTCATATAGACCTCTTCATATAAGTCACCTTGAAGGAAGACATTATTCACTTCCATCCGACACAAATGTCAATCCTTAGTTGCTACCGCGCTAATCACAGTTTTGAGAGTAACCATCTTGTCAACGGGAGAGAAAGTTTTATGACAATCCAAACCTTCCCTTTATGTGTAACCGTTTGCCATTAGTCTTTATTTATACTTGTCTATTTCACCACTGGCCTTGTATTTAATTTTATACACCCATTTAGAACTTATGGCTTGCTTTCCAGCTGGTAGAGGCACCAACTCCCATGTATATTCTCTTCTAAGGCATCAATCTCTTATTGCATAGCCTCTACCCATCTTTGATCTTTAGAAGCTTCTCTAAAGGTTTTGGATTCTGTGACTGTGGAGAATGACACTAGATATGCATAATAGGTAGAACTGTAGGGGTGTTCAAACCGAATCGAAAAACAGCATCAAATCGAAAAGTCAAACCAAACCAATTAAAAAACTCGATAAGGCAAATTTGATTTTGTTTGTTATTGAGTAAAAAAACTTGAACCAAACTGACATATAAATATATAATTTTTATATATGCTTCTAATACTTTATATAGAATTTTCTTTAAAGAATATCGAGAAATATTTGGGATCCTCTCATGGGATATAATATTTAATAGAACTATGAAGTGAATCTATTTTTATTTACTTTAAATAATGGGTTGTATCATCATTTTCTTATCAAGTGTTATTGAAATATGTCGATCTCTTTGTTCTTCCATATTCATAAGTCAAGTAAATTTTTATATCTTTTTCGAATTTGAAATGGCATTTTGATAATTTAAAATTAAATAGAACATATCGTTATTTAGGTATCACATTGATTTTTATGTTTAATTATTAAATTCGGTTAAGCTTGAAAGCGTACATCACCGAAAAATTATTGTTAGATGGCTAAGAAAAAAAACTATCATATGTTACTAAAAAGTATTTTTCTTAAGAATATTTTAATAAATCATATGTTTGTCAGTTTTTCAGTTTTTACTAAACATATATTCACTTATCAAAATTCTATCATTAACTTTAATAAAGTAAGATTGAAATAATATTCATGTAATAGAAAACGCTAAAAATCGAAACCAATATATAGTTGGTTTGGTTTGGTTTTGATAAAAATTAAACTTATCCGGTCCATGTACACCCCTAGGTAGAAGATAGGTGAGAATAAGTAATACACTAGGAGATGGGATAAGAGTAATAAGCAATTGGCTTGATTGTAGTAACATAATCGCTAAGCTAAATAGGTGGCTTAGATACTCTGCTTGGTCCGATAGAAATTGCCTCCTGATTAGTTCCAGGTGCTTCATCAGGCGTAGGAACTACCACTTTTGGTTGTTCAACTTGTGAGATAGCTTTAACTGACTCGTCATGGAGTTCCAGTTCTATAGCTGGGGTAGTTGAATCTGATGATGCTTTAGATTGTACTAGCGTGTATTACACTCACTATCTTTAGGACGAGATTGTGGGTCTGACACTGCATATTGAGGTAATGGTTCTGCAATTGTTTGAGTAGGATGAGGAATAACATAATATTGTTCCTCACATGGTTGAATAATTGTTGGTTTCCTGAATAAAAATATATTTGAAGTATCTTCGTGTGGATCTTCTTTGAAAGGAAATATGGATTCTTTGAAAGTAACATCTCTACTGACAAAGAGTTGTCTATCCTCCAAATCATATAGTTTATACCTCTTTTGAGTTTCTGAATAACCAATCAGGATAGTCTTCTTGCTCTTGTTGTAAACTTGTCAGTTCTAAGTAGTCTACTTGCAGAGCAAAGACAGCCAAACACCCTCAAATGCTCTAGTTTAGGTTCTTTTCCAAGAAATAATTCATAAGGTGTATTCCCTTCCAACACAGTTGATGGAAATTTGTTAATAAGATAGACTGCAATTCTGATACAGTCTCCCCAGAATCAAATTGGCATGGAGCTTTGAAACTTTAAAGATCTAGCTACTTTAAATATATGCATATGCTTTCTCTCCACTGTCCCATTTTGTTATGGAGTAAATGGACAACTACTTTGATGCATAATCCCACTATAAGCCAATAATTCATTACAGTTAGCATTAAAGACTTATGCCCCATTATTTGTTCTTAAAATTGTAAAATTCATTCCGAAGTGGTTATTAATCATGGAAAGAAAATTTTTCAACACAACAAATACTTTACATTTAGACTGTATCAAATATATCCAAGTGTATCTACTATAATTATTCATAATAGTCACACAATAGTATATTCTATTATATGTAGTTCCGAGTATGGACCCCATACATCTAGATGCACAAGCTGAAAAGGGATATCTGTTTTATTATTACTACTAGGAAATTTCAGTCTACTATGTTTATCTAAGGGACAAATATCACAACTATCCCGAATGCTGCTATTAACTAGGCTTATAAGTGATGGTACATGTTGCATTTCACTAATGGATGGGTGGTCCAATCTCTAATGCCATAATCTTTTGTTGTTGTCTGTTTTGAAGGCAGTTGCTCCTGCCGCAGGCTTTATTCCTTCTTATAGTATGTACAAACCATCTCTCTCTCCACTAATCCCCATTACCTTGCCATTGAAGAGTCCCTGAAATACACTGAAATCAGGGGAAAACGTGGCTAAGCAAAAGAGTTCCCTGGTTATTTTGGAATCCGACAGTAGATTGAATTTGAATTTTGGTACGTGTAACACATTGTGGATCTTATGATCTCCTAGAATAATTGTCTCCCTTGCACTTGAAATGTGAGTTCTACTACCAGTTGGTACTTATACTTTACTACTTATTTGATCTCCTAGAGTCTTAACAGGTGTAATGTGATGAGAGGCCCTTGAATCTATAATCTATTCACATGCAAAAGCATTGGATAGTAGCGAGAATATACCTGTCATATTTCTCTTGCATTCATTCGAAGAAGACTTATACAGCATGCTCAGTAACTGTATGTTATTGTTGATCTGTGAAACAATATCCTGCGGATTTTCCTTTATACGATGATTCATTATATGCTATTGTAGTGGTGTTAGCAAAAGGTTTGAAACCAGTAGGTGTCACATTCTTCTTCTTGCTCTTAAAATCCTGAGGATACCCAATGATTTTGTAACAATTTTCCTTTAAGTATCCTTTGTATCCACAATGCTCGCAGATAAGACCTGGCTTCTTAGGTTTGAGTCCTTGAGTTTTCCCTACTAACATGGTCAGAGGATCTTTTTCCATGTCAACCACTCCTAAGGATCATTGACTCTCCTCCTGAATCACAGTGGCATAAGCCTTGTTCACTGATACTAATGGTATAACGACTCGGCCGGTCGTTTTGAGAGTTGTAGCCTCGTTCCCCCATTTACTGCTCATTTTATGTTTTATAGCAGCTATGTGACTTTTCAAGGTAGCTGGTTCGGGTCCGGGAAGGTTTCAGAATATTGAGCCACTTAGTCTCAAGGTTGAAAGTTTAAGTTGAAATGGTTGACCGGATGTTGACTTGTATGTAAACGATTCCGGAATAGAGTTTTGATGGTTCTGTTAGCTCCATAGGGTTATTTTAGACTTATGAGTGTGTCGAGATTGTGATTTGGAAGTCCGTAGTTGAATTAGGCTTGAAATGGCAAAAGTTGGAAATTTAAAAGTTTGACCGAGAGTGGACCTTGTGGTTACAAGGCTCGGATTGGGTTTCTGAGAGTTGGAGTAGATCCGTGGTGTCATTTATGACTTGTGTTCAAACTTTGAGGTCAATCGGACGTTATTTGATAGGTTTCGGCATCGTTTGTAGAAGTTGGAATTCCTTAGTTTTAATATGCTTGAATTGGGGTGCGATTCATGATTTTAGCATTATTTGATGTGATTTGAAGGCTCGGCTAAGTTTTTACATTGTTTAAACACTTATTGGTATATGTGGTTGAGGTCCCGGGGGCCTCGGGTGGAGTTCGGGTGATTTTCGGATCAAGTTTAGAGTTAAAAGAGGTGTTGTAGCTGAAGCCTTCTGTTGTAATCGCACCTGCGGAGCTTTGGTCGCAGGTGCGAGCTCGCAGGTGTGGGCTGGGAAGCACAGAAGCGACCTACGATGGAGGTGTGCAGTGGTCGCAGGTGCGAGGCAATTTCCGCACTTGTGTGGTCGCAGATGCGGCATCATGAGCGCAGAAGCGGAGTTGGCCAGTGGGGGAGCTTGCGCAGATGCGATGGAAATTCGGCACCTGCAATTGCGCTGATGCGGAGGCAGGACCGCAGAAGCGAAGGGAGCCTTAGGGCATATTCGCAGAAGCGGAACCGCAGGTGCGGTTAAGTAATCCGCAGAAGCGAAAAGGCTGGGCAGTGTGTTAAAAACAAAGGTTCCGAGATTTTCTTCATTTTTGAACATTCCAAGCTCGTGATTAGGCGATTTTGAGAGGGATTTCAAAGGAATTCTTGAGGCAAATCACTTGTGGTTTAATTTGTTCAATAATTATGTTTCCCCATTAATTTTCCCACCTAGATTGTGTGGTTTTAAGGTGTAATTTGGGGGTTTGAGGCTAGAGATTTGGAGAGTTTAAATTGGGGATTTAGGTTTCGATTTGGTGTTAGATTTTGATAAATTTGGTATGGTTGGACTCATGGTTAAATGGGCTTCCAGGTTTGTGACTTTTATTAGATTCCGAGATGTGGGCCCGGGGGGGCAAATTTTGAGGGACTTTTTGACTTTTAATTAAAAGCTTAGTAATTTCATATGGAATTGATTCCTTTAGCTCGTGTTGATTGTATCGAACTATTTGTGGCTAGATTTGAGGCATTTGGAGGCTGTTTTGCGAGGCAAGGGCTTGTTGGAGTAGAATGTCACATAGTTTGAGGTAAGTAATACTTCTAAGCTTGGTTCTGAGGGTGTGAAACCAGAATTTCGTGTTATGTGATTGGTGTTGAGGTGACGCATGTGCTAAGTGATGGGCATGTAGGCGTGCACCGTAAGAATTGTGACTTGTTCGATTCTATGGAACTGAATAGTTATTAAATCATGTTGTTACCCATATTTTCACCATGTGTTAGATCTATTGAGTTGTCAGTCATGTTAGAAAACCTGCTTAGGCTATATGATGGTACTATTGGGACCCACAGTGGTCCTTCTTTGCTGTAGAACTAATTGCTTAATCTGTCAATTTGTAATCAGTCACAGTTATTACTTGCATATTATGTCTCAATCTCTATTGTCTTTACATGTTATACCATATCATCATTTGTGGGCTGATTATCATGATTCTGGTGAGCCCGAGAGACTGGAGAGGTTATTGACTGAGTGGGGTTGAGGGCCTATTGTGAGTGATATTTATGGAATCGGGTCATACGTCGCAGCAGACTTTATTGATTGATGCCAGGAGTTGGCTTATTATAGCGCTTGGGCTGGATCGGCCCCTCTGGAGTCTGCACACCCACAGTAGGTGCAATGCTAGCAGTTATGACATTTAGGTTGTATCTGCCCTATTTATTTACATTTAGGCTGGATCTGCCCTGTTTTTGTCTGCATGTGGGCTGGATCTGCCCTAGGCTATGTTAAGTGTTGTTGTGAAATCTGAAAGCATGTCTAAGTCCTTGTTGAAAGCATGTCTAAAATTCTTGTACCTTCACTTGTAGAATATAAATTTTTGAGATATCATTGTCATATTTTCTGTAACTTTTCGTAGTGTTAAATGTTGAAAATTGGATCGTTATAATTGAATTTGTCACTACTTTCAGTCCAAAGGTTAGATTTGTTACTTATTGAGTTGGTTGTACTCATGCTATACCCTGCACCTCGTGTGCAGATCCAGCTGCTTCCGGTCACGGCGGTTGCTGACTTGCAGAGTCCAGACCTTCGGAGATCATCGAGGTAGCTTTTTGGCATTCGCAAACCTTGACTCTCCTCCCTTATCTTTCAATTTATTTATTCAGTATTACATTTTAGACAGTGTACCAGACTTTGTCTTTTCGTAGATGCTCATATGCTCAGTGACACCCCGGTTTTGGAAAGATTCTATGTATTGAGTTATGATTTTTCTATCTTGTTTTAAGAGATTTTTCCTTTATTTAAACTGTTTTAGTATCTTTTAATGATTTCAAGTGTTGGAAATATTTGAATAGTCGGCTTGCCTAGTACCACGACAGACGCCATCACGACGGGTTGGTTTGGGTCGTGACAAGTTGATATCAGAGCCAAGAGGTTACTTCTCACATTATTATTGCTTCATTTAATCCCATAAGAAATTACAACAGACGTTGTGAATTTAGATGTTCAACATATATTCTAGACTCTTCGCAATTATAGGAATGTAGAGGAGCCAGCACATCTTGTTCATCCCATAAATCCTTTATCTTCGAGTAATAGCTATACAGAGTTTGTACCTTGTCGCACAGTTGCAATTTCTGTCCACAGATGATAAATTCTCATCAAGTTCGATGTATCAAACCTCTCCTTCAACTCACTCTAGAACTTCTTCGTATTTGAAGCATACACAATACTAGGCATCAATTCATTCGAAATAGTGCTTTCAATCTATGATAGCACTATCGCTTTGCATTTCTCCTTTTCCTTTGCTAATTCTCCTTTGTACGTCGCCTTGACACAGGTTCCCTCTACAAATTTAATCTTGCCTTTACCATGAAGTGTCAATTTTATTGATCTACTCCATAGAGCATAATTCTCTGGCCCAGTGAGTTTGAGCGGAATCAAAACCAATCTAGAAGCATTTGCATCCTCCATGTATTTCCAATTAATTCTAACCACACCCACTATAAATTTTTTCTCATGAATCTTTTGAATGTTGTATATCATTGGTGACTTTTTGTTGGCCAAAAGTGATACTCCCTTATTTTATTTATGTGATATAGTTTGACTCGGTACGAAGTTTAAGAAATAAAGAAAGAAATACTTTTAAAACTTTTGATCTTAAACATTTTAGAGGATAAAAACTTTTGCGGGGCTTTTAATTAGTTTGGCTTAAACAACTTCTCATTAAAGGTAAAATAAAAAATAATTTCAAATTTAGCAACGCGTCAATCTTTTTGAAACAGAATAATAAAAAAAAGTATAGCACATAAATAAAAATAAAGGGAGTAAATGATATTCTACGGCTAAATGAGCCGCAAATATTTTATACTTTTGGTACGTTTCAGATAGGTTTAAGTTTAAGTTTTAATGATGACAATATTATCTTAGGTTATATTGCAGGACTAACAAAAAGGAAAGAATGGAGATGCTCAGCAAGATGTGATTGTTACAGTATTCGAAATAGCAAATAATGATCAATTAGAATTCAAATGAAGATGTTGTTTCTACATCAATGGTTAATCAAGAGAAGCAAATTTATTCGTCCTCAATCAAAGGAACTCAGATTGCCAATCATGGATACTCAAAATCAAGAAGCTCGCCAGCAATTATTCTGTGTCCAGAATTAAGCTCACTCAAGGAGTAAATGTCTCCTTAATTCAAGCTGTGACAAGGAAAGTCACAATCGAATCTGGACTCTTCAAAGAGCAGAATTCGAAGAGGCACCCCTTGGGTCAAAACCCTTTTGCAAAGACCTCGTGCCTCTGATTTCGCTGAAGACTCAACGGTTTTTTTCTCTCCTATAAGAAGGCTGATACTTTCAAGAAGAAGATTTGCACAACTACATACATTGTATTCTAAGTTTGTCTACTTCTTAGTTCAAACACTGTAATCTTTAGTTATCAGTGTCTCAAAAGATAGAAATATCTAGAACACAAAAGAGAGTTGTATCAATTACTCAGAACTCAAGATGTGATACTGTTCGTTGGTGGTGAATGCGTTAGAACCATCTGTGTTGTAATATTTTCAAAGATCTTAAGGGAACCCTTGTGACCCAAGGAAAACTGGATATAAGTACCACAACGGTACCGGACCAGTATAAATTGTTATGTGTTATTTACTCTTTTTTACTGCTTACTTTCATTCTGCATTGTGATCAGTCAACTAATACTTGTGTTAGTCGACTAATTTTTAAATAGTCAACAATTTACTCCCCCCACCCTCTTGTACGTTCTATTGGTATCAGAGCAAGGCTCAAAATCTTGCCTAATCGCTAGTGAGGAAAAGATCATGGGATCCAATACTATTGTTGGTGCTCTCTTTCAAGAAGGAACCTCTCAGGTTCGACCCCCTTACTTCAACGGTCAGCATTTCTCTCACAGGAAAGTTCACATGGAAACATATATTATGTCATATGACATCAAAGTATGGCGTGTGATCAAAAAGGGAAATCTTCTAATTCCTCCCAAGAAGGATGCAAACGGTCAAGTCATCGTATTTACTGATCCTCTTGACTTGGCTGTTGTTATCATTGTTAATGCAAAAGCAAAAACTCTATTATACAATACTATCAGTGGAGAAGAATATGAAAAGATATCAAGTTGTGAAACTGCAAAAGAAATGTGGGACAAACTGAAAGTCACTTACGAAGGAACCAACAAAGTGAAAGAGACTAGGATAAACCTCTTGGTTCGGGACTATGAGTTATTTCAAATGAAGGATGGTGAATCTGTAGAAGAAATATTTTCCAGGTTCAGCAAAATACTTGGAGACCTCAAATCATTTGGAAGACCTATTAAAAGTGGCGAACAGGTTAGAAAGATCCTCAGAAGCTTACCTACAATTTGGCAGCCAAAGGTCATTGCATTGGAATGTCAAGATCTGGACAAAATTTCCTATGATGAGCTCAGAGGTGATCTAATTGCTTTTGAGAAAACTCATCTTGACAGACACATTCAAGAAAAGAATAAAACTGTTGCTTTCAAGGCAACTATGGTTGAACCAGAAGAAGAAGAAGAAGAAGAAGAAGAAGAAGAAGAAGAAGAAGAAGAAGAAGAAGAAGAAGAAGGAGGAGGAGGAGGAGGAGGAGGAGGAGAAGAAGAAGAAAAAGAAGAAGAAGAAGAAGAAGGAGGAGGAGAAGAAGAAAAAGGAGGAGGAGGAGAAGAAGAAGAAGGAGAAGCAGGAGAAGGAGAAGCAGGAGGAGGAGGAGGAGAACAAGATGAAAACATTGCAATGTTCTCTCAAGTCGTAACCAGCATGATGAGAAGAAACAGAAATAACATAAGAGGTAATTCAACTTTAGGAAAGGAAGGATGAGCAATGAAGCTGATAAAAACGATGGAAGGTGTTACAAATGTGGAAAGTTTGGTCACATTCAAGCTTACTGTCCGGAATTAAAGAAGAAGCTTAGCAGAAACATGCAAAAGAAGAAAGCTTTTGGAGCATGGAGTGATGAGGAAGAATCTGATCACGAGGAAATTTCTAACATATGTTTCATGGCTCTAAGTGACAATGAAGATTCAGGAGAACTTGGACTAATGGCAGACAGCAACGATGAGGAAGACGACTTAAGAGAACCTCGTTCAATGTCAGATGAAAGAACTAGTGAGGTACGTACTCTTTTATGCCCTAATTATTATGAACTTCAAGAATTTGTTGATATTTCTCTTGCAGACATAGAAAGAGTAGTAAATGAGCTCAGAAGAACCAAGAGAGAAAAAGAGAAAGAGAAGAAAGACAGGGCCTTGAAACTAGAAATGTGCAAAATTGAACGTGATATGCTTCAAGATGAAGTAAATGAACTCAAGATTCAATTGAATGGCTTGCAAAAGACCATGAGTCTCAGTACAGCCAAGTCAAATCAGGCTGCTCAACACAAGAAGAAAATCGCTTGTTCTTTTTGTGGTAAAAATGGCCATAGTACTAACAATTGCAGGAACAGAATTAGAGCCAAAAGTAGTACTGGTAACTCTAACAGCTCATCCTGCTCCTATTGTGGTAAAAGAGGTAACACCTTAAATAATTGCAGGTTCAAAAATAACAGGAGATGGGTCTGGAGACCAAAATCTTCAAATCAAACTAACACTCAGCAGTCTAACCATTCAGGACCCAAGCAGGCTTGGGTACCTAAAAATGAGTAATCTTGTTTTGCAGGAACACCGCAAGAAGAATCAAAAAGGAAAATGGTATCTCGACAGCGCATGTTCCAGACATATGATGGGTGACAAACAACTGTTCAAATCACTCACCAAGCTAGATGGAGGAACAATTACTTTTGCTGACAAATCCAAAGGAAATGTTATTGGTGTTGGAAAAGTTCCTTTAAGCTTGACATGTGATGTAGATGAAGTCTACCTAGTTGATGAACTTGGCTATAATCTTCTCAGTATCAGTCAACTATGTGACAACGATTATGAGGTTCGTTTTAAGAAATATGGCTGGTTTATAGAAGACGAATCAGGTAATATCATTCTCTCAGGTAATAGAGACAGAAATGTCTACACTATCAAGAACTTAGAAAACTTTGGGGATCAAATCTGTCTTACATCTATGATTGAAGATCCCTGGGTTTAGCATAGAAATCTTCACCATGCAAGCATACATACTATTCAAAAACTGTCTAAACATGATCTTGTTATTGGACTCCCAAAACTAGATTTTTCGAAAGATCATATTTGTGATGCATGTCAACTAGGAAAACAAACTCGCTCATCTTTCAAAGTAAAAAATATTGTTTCTACCTCTAAACCTCTTCAATTGCTACATATGGATTTATTTGGTCCTACTAGAACTGCTAGTATAGGAGGTAAGAAATATGTTTTTGTTATTGTTGATGATTTCTCTAGATATACTTGGGTTATGTTTCTTAGTCATAAAGATGATGCTCTAAAGAATTTTGAAGTTTTCTATAAGAAGGTTCAACGAGAAAAGGGATATTATATCTCTACTATCAGAAGTGATCATGGAGGAGAGTTTGAAAGCAGAGCTTTTGAAAATTTATGCAACGATCAAGGAATCTCTCACAACTTCTCTTCACCAAGATCAGCAAAATGGAGTAGTAGAGCATAAAAACAGAACCTTGCAGGATATGGCAAGAACCATGATCGTGAAAACTCTCTACCTCATCATTTTTAGGCAGAGGCTATGAGTACAGCATGTCACATCATCAACAGATGTCTGATTCGACCAATTCTCAAAAAGATTCCTTATGAACTGTGGAATGGTAAGAAACCAAATATCAGCTATTTCTACCCCTTTGGATGCAAATGCTTCATCCATAACAATGGGAAGAATAATCTTGGTAAGTTTGATCCAAAGAGTGATGAAGATATATTTCTTGGTTACTCTCCTTCAAGTAGAGCTTACAGAGTTTATAATAAGAGAACCTTATGTATTGAAGAATCTATTCATGTTGTTTTTATTGATACTAACTCTCGCCCAAGGAATGAACATAGTCCTGAAGATGAGGAAATTTCATGTGCTCCTAAGTCAGTTATTGTAGGTAAGGATCATCAAAATGAGTCAGCTAATCAACAGACTCAATCAGCTGAAGTACCACCATGAGATCTTGACCTACCCCAGCCAGATCAGTCGACTATCGAAGAAAGGGTGACTCCAGTAAATACTCCAAATGAATGGAAGAGTGAACCGGGATATCCTCACAAATTCATTATAGGAGATCCACAGGAGGGAATAACTACAAAGAGATCTCAAAAGAACAAATCTCATGTAGCTCTCATTTCTCAAATTGAGCCCAAGAAAGTGGATGAAGCTCTAAAGGATTCTCATTGGATTAGTGCTATGAAAGAGGAATTAGATCAATTTGAAAGAAATAAAGTATGGGAAGTAGTTCCAAAGCCTCAAAACTCTTCTGTTGTTGGAACTAAGTGGGTCTTCAGAAACAAATTGAATGAATCAGGTCAAGTTGTTCGAAATAAAGCAGGACTAGTGGCTCAAGGTTATTCTCAAAAGGAAGGAATCGACTATGATGAAACCTTTGCTCCTGTGTCAAGACTTGAATCCATTCAAATACTACTCGCCTTCGCTGCTCACAAAGAATTCAAATTATTTCAAATGGATGTTAAAAGTGCGCTCCTAAATAGTTATATCTCTGAAGAAGTATATATGAAGCAACCACCTGGCTTTGCAAATGCCACCTTTCCAAATCGTGTATACAAGCTGACTAAAGCCATGTACGGTCTCAAACAAGCTCCTCGAGCATGGTATGAAAGGTTAAGTTATTTCCTTCTAAATCAAGGTTTCAAACGAGGTAATATCGATACAACCCTTTTCATTAAGCAATCCAGTTCACGTAATCTTATTACTCAAATTTATGTAGATGATATTATTTTTGGTAGCCCTAACTCTATTCTTTGTGAAGAATTTGCTCTTTCCATGAAAGGAAAATTTGAAATGAGCATGATGGGAGAACTGGCCTTCTTTGGTGGGCTTCAAATCAAGCAGTCCCCTAAAGGGATTTTCATCTGCCAAACCAAGTATACCAAGGAGCTTATCAAAAAGTTTGGGATGAAAGACGCTAAGGCTATTGGTACTCCAATAAGTCCAACTACCGTTCTAGATGAAGATAGCAATGGAAAACTGGTTGATGAAACCATGTATAGAAGGATGATTGGATCTCTACTATATTTAATTGCTAGTCGACCAGATATCATATTCAATATATGCAAATGTGCTAGATTTCATTCGGATCCTAAAGAATCCCATCTCTCTGCTGTTAAACGAATTATTAGATATTTAATTGGTACATCTGAACTAGAACTATGGTATGATCACTCTAACAATTTCTCTTTAAGAGGCTTTTCAGATGCTGATTTTGCATGAGATGAGATTGATAGGAAGAGTACCAGTGGGACATGTCAATTGTTAGGAAATGCATTAGTATCTTGGCACAGCAAGAAACAAAATGGTGTTGCACTATTAACGACTGATGCAGAATACCTAGCCGTTGGAAGCTGTTGTACACAAGTTCTATGGATTATGCACCAACTTCTTAATTTTAATTTATCTCTTACATCCACTCCTATCTTTTGTGACAATACCAGTGCTATCTTTTTATCAAAGAATTTTGTGCATCATTCTAGAGCAAAGCATATAGAAATTAAACATTTTATCCGTGATCATGTAGCAAAAGGTGACATTTGTTTTGAGTTTATTAGTACTGATTATCAACTTGCTGATATTTTTACAAAACCTCTTTTGGAAGAAAGATTTTGCCTTCTCCGAAAAAAGATTGGCATTGTGCGAAATTTGTAAATCAAATATTTCCTTGAGTGTTTAAAATATTTTACCCTATACTAGAATATTTTATTTCCTTACTTATATGTGATCTAATTACTTTTTTGTGTAAGCATAATTATTGCAAGTACCGTCGATCAGTCACCTCTGAACTATCTCTTCCGTATGAACTTGGCCTTTCCATTAACCAAGGCATCTCTTCGCTCTTCCCAAAATCTTCAATAAAAACCCTTCGTCTCCAATACTCCTCTCATTCTCTACCAAACAACCCTCCACACCATGGCCAAAAGAAATCCCTCCTCTGCAACCAGATGCAGTCGAAGTTTCCAAAAACCTCTTAACACTGAAGAGCCTATGGATGTGGAGTCGTCCATTGACTTAGATTTTCTCAGAACAGACAATGAAAGCAGTGAATCATCTGAAAATCTTCCCATTAGCCAGAAAAAGACCGGCAAGAGACCCGTGGAGCAAACCCCAAAAAGGCTGCATGCAAGAAGGGGTAAGTGGAACGCTTGGAATTTGGTCCTGAGGACAAGCTAATCTTTTACGGCCCTAGTGAAAAGGCAAGGTTTGAGTCCTACAAGTCAAAATCCATGGCTTATGGACGCTCTGTAAGTTTCTCTCTTATGAAAAGTCTTCATTGTGATGTGATTTCAATTATCGATTTTCAGCACCTTTCCCTTTCTTTGACACTATTGAAAACTCTATGTATGAAGAACCTGTTAGAATGTTTTATGCAAATCTTTTTGTAAATGATAAATATGATTTGGAATCTATGGTTTTAGGGACTAGAATTGTTTTGGACTCGTACCAATTTGAAAATATCTTTTCCGCCAAGTTTAGTGGGTATGATGTGTTTGTCCAAAATTCTTGGCCCAAAAACTTTGAAGTGTCTTTTGATGAAGCAAAAAATTTTCTGTCTGATAACCCCCCTGACATTGGCCCCAAAAATCTTAAGTTTTAATACCGTGTCTTGGCCCATATGATTGCCACTACCCTCCTTCCCAGATCTGGGTCCCTTAGATCTTTGTCCACCAGAGATGTCTTTGTCCTCTACTGTCTGGTTAATAATAAACATCTTGATTGTTTTGTGTGGATTCGTCATTATATGCTTGATATTATCATGGATATATCCTCCCATGTTGCATGTCTGCCCTATGGTCTTCTCATCTCTCATATTCTAGAAGTTATGAAAGTAGACTTTGCACCCTTACATCACCAGTACTTATGATAAGACAGCTTTTTCAATGATGGTGTACACTCTGGGTGATGATGGATGGGTTAGGCGAGCCAAGGTTGAAAATTCTCCAGCGCCAGTTGAAGTCCAAAATGATCAACCAGCTTCTCAGTCAACTGCCTCTAAGAATCTTCAACAAATTCAACATTACCTTGATGGAGTCAAGCTGCTTCTTGTTGAGATAAAAGAACAGGTAGATAAAATCAGGGACGTCACCAAGGAGACAGATACAGATGTGGCCAAGCTCAGAATGGACATAGGAGCCACACGGAGACAAGGAACCAGGGTTTTCAATTCTATGAGTGAAAAGATGGACAAACTCGTCAAGGACGTTGAAAACTCCTATGACTCCTTCTGCACCAAAGTGATCAATACCCTCAAATACTTTCTGGGAAGAAGTTAATGCATTTTGCCATGATGTTATGATAACCAATTGTTTTGCTTATGCTTATTTTTGTTGGTGGTTTCTCTTAGATATTTTTTTGGGTCTGTACTAACTAAGCCTCTGCTGAAGGTACTACTTCTGCTGCTCTAACCACCTTATTAGTATGTACATTTTATCCTATATTATTCCGTGTGCTTTTCTTTCCTTTTTGATTGATGTCAAAGGGGGAGAAAAAATGTAAGTAAACACCAGCAGGAGGACCTGCAATTACAGTTATTTAGGAGGAGATGGAAACAGCATAATCTCAGGGGAGCAACACAACTCAGGGGGAGCAACGTCCTCAAAGGGAAGTATCTTAAATTACTGTTTACTCCTTCTTGATTGTCATCATCAAAAAGGGGGAGATTGATAAGTTTAAGTTTAAGTTTTAATGATGACAATATTATCTTATGTTATATTTGCAGGACTAACAAAAAGGAAAGAATGGAGATGCTCAGCAAGATGCGATTGCTACAGGATTCGAAATAGCAAATAATGATTAATCAGGATTCGAATGAAGATGTTATTGCTACATCAATGGTCAATCAAGAGAAGCAAATTTATTCGTCCTCAATCAAAGGAACTCAAATTGTCAATCATGGATACTCAAATCAATAAGCTCGCCAGCAATTATTCTGTATCCAGAATTAAGCTCACTCAGGCGTAAATGGCTCCTTAATTCAAGCTGTGACAAGGAAAGACACAATCGAATCTGGACTCTTCAAAGTGCAGGATTCGAAGAGGCACCCCTTGGGTCAAAACCCTTTTGCAAAGATTCGTGCCTTTGATTTCGTTGAAGACTCAACAGCTCTTTTCTCTCCTATAAGAAGGCTGATACTTTCAAGAAGAAGACTTGCGCAACTACATACATTGTATTCTAGGTCTGTTTACTTCTTAGTTCAAACACTGTAATCTTTAGTTATCAGTGTCTCAAAAGATAGAAAGATCTAGAACACAAAAAAGAGTTATATCAATTACTCAGAACTCAAGGTGTGATACTGTTCGTTGGTGGTGAACGCGTTAAAACCATATGTGTTGTAACATTTTCAAAGATCTTAAGGGAACCCTTGTGACCCAAGGAAAACTGGATGTAAGTACCACAAGGGTACCGAACCAGTATAAATTATTGCGTGTTATTTACTCTTCTTTACTGCTTACTTTCATTCTGCATTGTGATCAGTCAACTAATACTTGTGTTAGCCGACTAATTTTTAAATAGTCAACAATTCCCCCCCACCCCCCCCCCCCCCCCACCCCCGCGCTGTACGTTCAGTTTCTATAATTCTATTAGTGCTTTTTTTGAGTGTTAAAAGTAATGAGGAAACTACACAATGTCACACCTTCTTTTTCAGGGATATTTTTCATTAAAGTGAAATTATTTGAATAGGATTATTTTATTTTATTTTTTTTGAAAATTTATACTTTTTTCTTTCAATTTTAATTTATAGCTCAATCATATATTTTTATAATATTTATATATTTTTTAAAATCTTTATACTCATTAAACATAAGGTATACACGCAACACACATACCATAAGACTAGTTCTTTTAATAATGGAGCTGTGTTTCTTATGTGTTAAGATGTAGATAATGGAAACCTTTATTTACAAACACTTGATATGAACAGGTAGCAAAGTAATTAACAAAACAAATAATAGAAATTGAGCTAAACCTTAATGCACATGGGAAGTCTTAATTCTAGTGAATATTTGAATCATAAGATAACCCCTAATGTAAGTTTATTAAATATGGCGCACGCATTGAGGCATTTCTTTATATGCAAGGCTTTTAATGTATCGTTATGTGGAGGAGCTACATAGTCTATACGAAGATTCCTTATTTAATAACTAAATAATTATATATATATTGATTTTTTAACACAATGTTCAATTAAGATTTGATTCATTTGTTTACGTGTCATGATGGTGATATTGGGTCAACTTATACAGATATACTCACCTCGATTAATCTATTAATGATATGTTATTTGTCATAGGCACGTGTATTCAATGACTTTTTCTATCAAAACTTAGATAGATTAGCTTAATTAATCGACATTGTTGTATTTTGAACGTTGATCTTAAGCATACTACTCCAATTATTAAATTTCTAGGTCACTCCCTTGAGGGAATTCTCATCTTAGATGATTAGATCTCTATGAAGCTAATTTGAACAAATTTAATTCAAACATTCAGATAGTCAAGCTATGCCGTTTTCAAGTTAGGTATGTTAAAGTAAAATAAAGTATAATGCAATAATAAATTTAACTCTCCCACCTTCCACACCCCAAAGAGACAAAAATTAAATCTGAAAGAAAAAAGGTCAAATGTATGAAGATGTCAGCGACAAGAGAAATTGCTCAAATGGTAGGTCCCTTTCACCTTTGACTTTAAGCTTGTAAGTTCGAGTTACCATGGGAGTAAAATGAAGGAGCTTCTAGGAAGGATAGAAAAAATGGCGGGTATGGGCTCATCTAAAAACACGAGATACTCGAAACTTTCACCAAAATTGCAAATATAATCCCTTTAATTTCAGTTTATATTGTATAGTGCAAACACTTTTTAAAACTTAAAAAAAGGATTCCTATTATTTTGGGTTTAGAAAAATAATTATGATGCTAACTTAAGGTTTCTTAGAAAATAAGAAACTTGAGATCTAATAAAATTAAAGAAATTGAATTACTAATGATTAATGAATATTGTATGTAACTATAAAATAAATCATACAAAATTAATTAATGATAAAATGAAAATAAAATAGTCTATTAGCACATAATAAAAGGAGGTTACGTAAGAAGAAGATACAAAAAATTATGGTGTGACAAAATCTCTTGAAATAATTAGAAGATCTTCAAAAAGCGGTACTAGATCTATCAATATGAGCCGGGTCGGGCTAGCCCAGCCCAGTCCACATCAGCTTTAACAATTAACGGGCTGGATTGGGTTGGGTTAGCCCACCATTTTGATGGGCCATATAATAGTCAGCACACCCCAGTCCTATATGGGTTGCGGGCCCCATGAGCTGGCCAATTATTTTTTAAATATAACTTTATATTTTTTCTTTAAGTTCTAACCTACAAAAAGATAAATATTTAAAATTTAAAAAAATCTTATTAGAAAAATTTCACAAAACTTAATAATTTTTTATATTGTTCCAATATTATCACAGTAAACCCTAAAAAAGTAAAGGACAAGACTATATTTCATTCACTAAAAGTCAAAAGTGAAAGCAAACTATTCAAGAGAATGTTCATGATGCTTATGGGATATCCAACACATCATCTTCATCAAGCACATTTGAATGTGTTTTTGAGAAGGTTGTCTTAACATCTTCACTTTCATCTACATCTACAATTCGTATGCAATATTAATTAGTTAAATATTAAGAATAATTAAATTTTTAAAGCTAATTAACGTTTTAAGACTTTGATCTTTTAATATGACGAGCTTAATAAACTTTAAGCTTGGGATACTCTTCTTGTTGTTTTTTGTGTCGTATACTTTTAAAATTTTAAATACATATTTTTATTAGGTCCATGAGCCGGCCCAACCCAGACTTAGTCAAGCATCACGGGCCACGAGCTTATTCGGACCGGGCTTAAAAGTCTCATTTTTAAATGGGCTCTAAAATTCTAGCTCAGTCCTGATAAATCACGGGATGGGCTGAGCTAGCCCATCGGACCAAGCCCATATTTGACGGCTCTATGGGAGATATTCAAAAATATCCAAATTTACAAGTGGTAATTGAAAAATAGCCACAGTTTCAAAAGTAATCAAAATTTAGCCAATTTTCATGTAAATATAAATTTTAACGAAAACACTGTTCAAAATCCGAAAAAATATTCCAGCATAATATACTGGAATTCCAGTATAATATATTGGAACTCCAATATATTATACTGGAATATACTGGAGTTCCAGCATAATATACTAGAGTTCCAGTATAATATACCGGTCCAGCATAATATGCTGGAAGTTCATA
The DNA here is from genome assembly GCA_000715115.1 of Nicotiana otophora. NCBI lineage: Eukaryota > Viridiplantae > Streptophyta > Magnoliopsida > Solanales > Solanaceae > Nicotiana > Nicotiana otophora. Next base: position 113,001 of record AWOL01S0007675.1, read on the forward strand.
CACATGTGCTCCAATCTCCAGTATATTATGCTGGATCGGTCCGCGTGTTAGAGTTCCAGTATAATATGCTGGAAGTTCATACACAGGTGCACCAACTCTAGTATATTATGCTGGATCGGTCCGTATTGCAGCAAAATAGTGGCTATTTTTCAATGACTTTGCAAATGCTGGCTATTTTTCAATTATCAGTTCGAAAACTGGCTAACCCGTGCTATTTGTGATAATTATCAAAAACAATATAACAATAAAAAAAGGAATTTACTTGCTATTTTCAAGAAATAGGAAACAAACATTGGATCTACCACCAATATTATTAAAACCTTAGTGGGGTTCCTGACAATGAAATCACCCACCAAGAAAGTCCCCACATTTCAGTCACTAAGCAAATTGGACCCCATTATATAACTTTTTAAATTAATGCATTTTACTACACCCTACTTACTTCATTATATGATCCATCATTACTTAATGTTTTCAAAAGCGGTTGCTTTCCACCCCACCTGCCCCAACTCCCTATAGGGAATGGGGGCTGTATAGAAAATATAAATTTACAATATACAAGAATATATCCACTTTGGATTATTTGAGATTAGACATCTTGATTAAAGGGAGCCCTAGGTTGAAACCAACTAATTAATATTCCATTAGTTGTCCTATATGAATAAATAAAATATGGGGGAATGGGACAAAGGCTTATTAAGTGAAGATAACTCTATCTCTAATGCATTAGTTTAATTGATAACATCGGTATATTATCTTTGGATTCTTATTGAAGGCAAAGGAATCAAATATGTTTTGTTAATGAAATCATCTGACCTGGAGGAAACTACTCAGATTATGCTTTAAATCAGGATAATTATTTAAGAATTAATTAATTAAGTTAACGATAGTAGTAGTATTGATTAGGAGATCTTATGCCATGTGGACACGAAAACCAATGTGTGAAGTTTAATTAGGGTTAAACTTATAAAATGACAAATGGTTGTGGGTTTATTATCGTGATTTAAGCTATGATTACTGACTATTAATAGAATATAATAGTATAAAACAAAGATTACGCAACTGATGATGACATCTACTATAATCACAAATCTCAACATCTCAGTGTTTTTTAACCTAGTGTCTTGAACTAAATGCCTTCAACGGATAGTCCAATGATAGTCCAATGACAGAGAAACAAGTAATAGTACTATTTTTGCTGTTTCCATCAATTTGCACACATCTCAATTATTTCATGGGTTATTTGCTAGTATCTTTTACTAGCACAACACTGAATAATTGATAACAACAACAACAACAACTCAATATAATTCCACTAGTGGGGTCTGGGGAGGGTAGTGCTCTTGGGGTGACTCGAACTCACAACCTGTTGGTTGGAAGTGAAGGGTGCTTACCATCAGAGCAACTCACCTTGACGGGGGTCTGGGGAGGGTAGTGTGTACGCAGACCTTACCCCTACCCTGGGGTAGAGAGGCTGTTTCCAATAGACCCTCGGCATTCTTCCCTCCAAGAACTCCCTACCTTGCTCTTGGGGTGACTCGAACTCACAACCTCTTGGTTGGAAGTGGAGGGTGCTTACCATCAGAGCAACTCACCTTGACGGGGGTCTGGGGAGGGTAGTGTGTACGCAGACCTTACCCCTACCCTGGGGTAGAGAGGCTGTTTCCAATAGACCCTCGGCATTCTTCCCTCCAAGAACTCCCTACCTTGCTCTTGGGGTGACTCGAACTCACAACCTCTTGGTTGGAAGTGGAGGGTGCTTACCATCAGAGCAACCTCTTGGTTACACTGAATAATTGATAGTAAGCAAATAAAAAGAAATCACACGGCGTGTTTGTTTGACAAAAGAAACAACTATTCCAATAGCATTATCACGTAATTCGGAATTTAATTTCCTACTTGTTATCTATATCTCCCAAAAAGAAAAATGCTGATGGGCCAGCGGCCGAAGACACTGTTATATAAGTCAAGGGCAATAAGGCCCACAATTTAAATCTTTATAAGTTGAGCAGCACAAGAGTTGAGATACCTTTATCATAGCTTATCATATTTGATTATTGAGATGAGGGAAGAGATACTCTCCTATAATAAGGAGACTTAAAGATGAATGACAAACTTAACTAACATCTTTCTGTGTTTGCGTTGAAATAAGAAAGTAACATACAACATACATGAGTAATTTGGACATAAGGTGGTTAATATTAATTATTGGCAATAATGCTACATGTTGATGTTAATGAGTTAAGATTGATATAATAGAACAAGATTTAATATAATATAGCTTAGTAATGCACAACCACGGTACAAAACAGTCTCTTGAGTCTTGTCCCATGCAAACACAATAACACGGAAGATGCAACATCCAAGCATATTATGATTTTAGAAAATAAGAAATAATTTGTCCATTCTTGTTAATTGCTATACTTAAAAAACACATTCTTGTTTATAAATGCAGAAAAAGGTATCTTCACTTTCTAAAGGTATGAGCATGCGCTCAATAATGAGTTTCCAACTTTCTCTTCTCCAATTTTGTCAACAAATGGCACTTCATTCGCACCCCTAAAAATAATGTTTCTCTTCAAGTTACATAGTCAATGGACATACTGTTCTTTTATACAAAGTTTCTGAAATGGACTTGCTGGTGTGCCGAGTCTCCAAGTAGCCTTCCATTGTTATCACCAAAGCTACCAATCGTTTCGTTAACTCTATTTCTGACCACAAGACAAACGACGAAAAAAGCTGGAAAAAAAAAGCAAATCTATGAATCCATTTGAATGAATGAAGAGGGTTATCTGGTTGCCCTCAGGATGATTTGTTCTTCAGACCAGTGAATTCCTTTTCTTGCTGTTTCTTCAAGTATCTCTGTGCAGTAGCATTTACAATCTTAACGAAAAAGTTCAGTAGCATGATCGTAACCACGCCATTCCAAACTGAAGCAAATGAGAAATCCCATTTGTTCACCTGACAAGATGAAGAGTTTATATCAAGAAGAAGAACCATAGATTGTTGAATCAGCAAAAAAGAATCATGAAATATCACAAACAGAAATCTTTAATCATGTAAAAGAGAGTTAGATGAATTATTACCTTTATATTTGAAGTTACAGGTGTTTTGGTAGCCATATACTTGTCTTTCATGGAGTGGAGCTTGGCAATGATGTTTGGTAACATGGTTTCAAAACCAGGTATAAAACTAAGCATCCGAATCAACTCGGTTTCCACCCAATCAAGAAGTTGATTGTTGCAAACAGAAATTATAAACAGAGTCTGCACAAGGATAGCCAAAGAACACAGCTCTTTCATAAAGTGACCAGTCCAAAAAAGGTCAACAGCCAAATGACAAGATCTTTACATTAAGCCAAAACTAAATTAAACTAAACTAAACAGCATCTAAGATGTGGAGAATCATGAATGCAGAAAAGGAGAGTTGACTGACCTGTATGTGAGTTTTAATGAGAGCCTTTCCAATCAAAGTTGCAAAAAAGAACTCCCAAAATGGGATCCCAAATTGTCCACACATTATGCCAGCAAGATCAAATAGAGGATTTGGAACCTACAAAAGGCACCTCCGTTACCACAGTAAATATTTTCTGGGGTTTTAGTAATGGGAAGTTCAGTGATTTGCCGAGACATTAGCACATTAGAAACATATTTATGTACTAGAAACCAAATCTATATTTGCGGTCAACAAAAAATCAACTTTATTTTCTGGTGGGACAAGGTGATGCTCTAATGTCTAGCTTTAGGAACATATTAATTTATCCGCATGCAAAACTAAGGTAATCTAGTTTATCCTCCATGCAATGGTTTTCTGGATGAATAGAAGATAGATTTAAATAAAGACTTGGACTAACCGAAGCAAGTATTAGAATTGTGAAGAAGTTCAAATATTGTGCATGGGAAAGAAACCAGCGCTTCATTTGAGTCAGACGAGTAGCTAGAAATCCATTACTTTCAGAAGATGCATCTAGTTCTTCCATTGCGTCCACTCTACTACCTGAGAGGCTTGCTGCATTAAGTGATGGAAATACATTAGCAACAAGGACCCTGAAGATTAAAATCTTCAATTATCATTTGCTTATAACAAGATCGGCAACATGCCGAAATTATTTTATTCCTGAAATTACAGGTGAATATTTCCATTAAGACTTGAGATTGAATGGCCGCCTATGATACTATGACCAATAGCTACACAATCAGTTTGTGCTGGAAGTGTTAACAGATCTATTCGACACGGGTATGGACTTAAGGCATAAGAAACGAACCTGCTCGTGAAATAAAATATGGGGGAAGCTCTCCAAGCGCGGTTCCAAGGCCCCACAAAATAGCCTCTAACTGCACTTGGGGCAGTATACTACTAAGTGGGACACTTGTGCCATGTGAAGATGAAAATACAGGGGGGCCAAACTCTGAACAATCTTTGCGAAGCCATAGAGGAGTTCTTTGGAATTGTATTGTATCATAGGGAGCCATTTTGAGGTCAACTCGCCCACACTTCATTGCTTTTATCGTAAATAAAGCGATATGAGGGCCCAGATAGAGGACAAAAGTGTGCAAACCAGACCCTGCAACATGGCAACAAAATAGAGGATCTAAGTTTTTTATGGAAAAGCTAGAAAGGAGCAAGTTAAATACCATTACTATCAACAAGTTCCTTATTATGGAGACTTGAGTAGATAAGTTGCCCTTTAATATAGAACATAAGAAGCTAAAAAATCTAACAGCGTACCAAGGCCAATAGAAGATGCAACACCAAGAGCCACCCACCATAATCCAAACTTAAGATATCGAAGAACCTCCTCAACATGCTGCATTGCAACAGAAAATGTCCAATTAGCATTGACGAGTCTTTGAGTTTTAAAACAACATACAGGTACGATAAACAACCAAACAACGGCTCTTCAAAACTAGTTGAATGGCTATATGACTCTTCACTAAAACAGTCATGTCGGAATGACGAACTGTTTGAACCGCCAGAAACTAGACTCAAAGGACTACANACTAACCGAAGCAAGTATTAGAATTGTGAAGAAGTTCAAATATTGTGCATGGGAAAGAAACCAGCGCTTCATTTGAGTCAGACGAGTAGCTAGAAATCCATTACTTTCAGAAGATGCATCTAGTTCTTCCATTGCGTCCACTCTACTACCTGAGAGGCTTGCTGCATTAAGTGATGGAAATACATTAGCAACAAGGACCCTGAAGATTAAAATCTTCAATTATCATTTGCTTATAACAAGATCGGCAACATGCCGAAATTATTTTATTCCTGAAATTACAGGTGAATATTTCCATTAAGACTTGAGATTGAATGGCCGCCTATGATACTATGACCAATAGCTACACAATCAGTTTGTGCTGGAAGTGTTAACAGATCTATTCGACACGGGTATGGACTTAAGGCATAAGAAACGAACCTGCTCGTGAAATAAAATATGGGGGAAGCTCTCCAAGCGCGGTTCCAAGGCCCCACAAAATAGCCTCTAACTGCACTTGGGGCAGTATACTACTAAGTGGGACACTTGTGCCATGTGAAGATGAAAATACAGGGGGGCCAAACTCTGAACAATCTTTGCGAAGCCATAGAGGAGTTCTTTGGAATTGTATTGTATCATAGGGAGCCATTTTGAGGTCAACTCGCCCACACTTCATTGCTTTTATCGTAAATAAAGCGATATGAGGGCCCAGATAGANGCTGGAAGTGTTAACAGATCTATTCGACACGGGTATGGACTTAAAGGCATAAGAAACGAACCTGCTCGTGAAATAAAATATGGGGGAAGCTCTCCAAGCGCGGTTCCAAGGCCCCACAAAATAGCCTCTAACTGCACTTGGGGCAGTATACTACTAAGTGGGACACTTGTGCCATGTGAAGATGAAAATACAGGGGGGCCAAACTCTGAACAATCTTTGCGAAGCCATAGAGGAGTTCTTTGGAATTGTATTGTATCATAGGGAGCCATTTTGAGGTCAACTCGCCCACACTTCATTGCTTTTATCGTAAATAAAGCGATATGAGGGCCCAGATAGAGGACAAAAGTGTGCAAACCAGACCCTGCAACATGGCAACAAAATAGAGGATCTAAGTTTTTTATGGAAAAGCTAGAAAGGAGCAAGTTAAATACCATTACTATCAACAAGTTCCTTATTATGGAGACTTGAGTAGATAAGTTGCCCTTTAATATAGAACATAAGAAGCTAAAAAATCTAACAGCGTACCAAGGCCAATAGAAGATGCAACACCAAGAGCCACCCACCATAATCCAAACTTAAGATATCGAAGAACCTCCTCAACATGCTGCATTGCAACAGAAAATGTCCAATTAGCATTGACGAGTCTTTGAGTTTTAAAACAACATACAGGTACGATAAACAACCAAACAACGGCTCTTCAAAACTAGTTGAATGGCTATATGACTCTTCACTAAAACAGTCATGTCGGAATGATGAACTGTTTGAACCGCCAGAAACTAGACTCAAAGGACTACAATCTCATCAAAACAGCACCCCAAAATTCTCTATAGATTGGGATATATCCGTCCCATTTCATTTCGCCATCAGATGTATCATACAAGTAGAGGAAAATAGATATCTGACAATTTCTAACTCAACAAAATAACCCAAATTGTCAAAGAGCTCCAAATAAACAGTTCACTTGTGATGTAACAATAGAAAACTCAGCTCTGAGTTGACCACTTGTCAACTTCCAGCAACATGCAATAAAGTTCTTTTTCTTATGGAGCCGTGTGTGTGTGTCTATAGATAAAGGTGGTATCCGAGCGAACTCGCATGCACCTCAACTACTTCACCGAGTACATGCTACTTTCCACCAGTACAGATATCGGATAACTCTGCCCACCAAGGATTAGGCAAATGGAAAAAGTCACATAGTATTTTTTTGCCTTTGTTGGAATTTGAACCTTGGTCTCCCAAGGCCTTTCCCCACTTCATTGACCACAAGCGCAACACCCTGGGTTGCTAAGCATATATTCTGGTGATGGTAAAGGTAACTATCCTTCTCCACTACAAAAGCAACTGAAATTGATGAAGCATACCTTTACATGAGGACCGTCGGTTGTCACAAGCAGTATTAAGGCAAGCACAGCAATGGTACTGAAAAGCATACACCATCGATGTGACAAAAGATATGCTATCGACTTCCTGAGATACTGCATCATCGCCATACTGAAAAGTTTGAGTGTTCTGAAAGGCTGTGTCAACAGATTCAAATTTTCTAAATCCTGTTGATGCTTCGCACGAAGATCTGCAAGGCAATGGCAATTAACTCAGCCAAGTATATTTAGAAAGCAATATTTCCTTCTCTTCAACAGGAGCATCCCCCGCCCCTGACAAGAAATTAGACTGTCCCCTTAATTTTTGTCCCTTACTTTCTTTTCTCTGTTCAAATCTGCCTCGGTGAGCATCACAAATAAGCTTTCTGCTAAAACGTATGCTAAAAATGATATGCAAAAATATAAAGACCACAACAGAACTAGCACTGCATTTACAATGATGAACATGTTCTCCTTCCTACAACATGCCATATAGGTAAAATATTTTTGTTTCTTTACTTTTAGCGTTTTTTCTTTGATGTGTTGGCTGTTTCTTGTTTGGTCAACCAAATTGATAAAGAGACACATTTATTACTTTATTTCCTATTTTGTTCAATCATATCAGTTAGATTATGTCGTTACTTTTAACTCTACAACAACAACATACCCAGTATTATCCCACACC
>AWOL01S0007678.1:0-42204 GCA_000715115.1 Nicotiana otophora
ATCTTCNCTTTTGAGGTCTTCAAGTGAAAGGAATTGTTCCTTGCTTCCTGTCATGTGCTTTGAGAAGTCACTATCCATGTACCATATCTGGCTGCTCCCCTTCACTTGGACCTGCAAAAGGAAACCAGGGGTCAGTCTTAGGAACCCAAACTAGTTTGGGTCCCTTTCTATAGGCAAAAGGATGAATCAAATTCTTTTTATCCCAACTTGGGAGCCCATTTTCCCTTGAACAAACTTTTTATTCTTTTGACTAGCCTTTTCTTTTGCAGTGCATTCACTTTTATAGTGACCAATCTTACCATAGTGAGTACAAATCTTGTTCTCTGGAAGTGTAAGGTACTTACTTTTGGGATTCCATTTAGGTGGCAGATTCCCAAAGCCAAGTCCTTTTCTATTGCTACTATGATGTTCCTGTAGCAATGAAAGTGCATCGGAGGACATATTCCATTTACAAGTTCTGTCTAGTTCATGCTTAACCTTGCCTAGATCCTTTGTCAAAATTCTTACCTGCTCATCCTTTTTATACAACTTATCTTTTAGTTTACCAACATTTTCTTCTAGAGTGAGTTGTGTGCAATCAACTGTCTTCTTACTTGTTCCTAATTTCAGTTTTAGGTTTTCAGATCTAAGTTCTAGGACATTTGATTCAAATGCATGAACCTGGTTCTTTAGTGCAATATTTTCACTTACAGTCTCACTAACTCTAAGTTCCAGGTTCTTACACTTTGCTTTTAAAATCACATATTCCTTAGACAGTTGTTTCTTTTCATTGTTTATATCCTCATATTCATTAATGAAATTTAGAAGTAACTCAGATAGCCTTTCTTTAGACAAAAACTTAATCTTGTCTTTTAGATGGATTATACTTACTTCAGATTCCTCATCGGATTCTCCAATTGCCATAAGTTCTTGTTCATCCTCATCTTCATCATCTGAGTCCTCATCTGAGCTTTCTCCCCAAGCAGCAACCATAGCTTTTGTTGATCCTTTGTTCTTCTTGGGATGAACCTGTTTCTTCTTTCTGTTTCTTCGTTCAGCTCTTTCCTTCTTCCATTCAATTTCCCATTGAAGGCAGTTTTTTATGTGGTGATCAGTTTTTCCACACTTGTAGCAGCCCTCATTGGTCTGTTTTTCAATAACCCTTGGTTTGTTGTAGCCTCCACTTCTCGAAGAACTCTTTCCTCTCATCAGGTACTTCTTGAAGTCCTTTGTGATCATAGCCATTTCATCTTCCTTTAGATCAGAACATTCAGTAATTCTGAGTGCCAGGCTCCTTTCCTTCTTGGGTACATCCATCTTCATGGTTTGCCTTCTAAGTTCATAAGCAGTGAGATTTCCAATTAGCTCATCCAACCTAAGAGTGGCAATATTTTTTGATTCCTGAATAGCAGTGATTTTGCTCTCCCATGAGACTGGCAGAACCCTTGTCAAAATCTTCTCAATTTTGTCTTCTTTAAGAATAACCCTTCCATGAGAGTTAAGTTCATTTGTTAGTATGGTGAACCTTGTCTACATCTCTTGGATGGTTTCTCCTTCCTTCATAGTAAAATTCTCATATTAAAAATATAGTAACGTTCCTTTTGTCCTCTTCACCTGAGGTGTTCCTTCATGAGCCACTTGCAAAATGTCCCAAATTTCCTTAGTAGTAGTACAACTTTGAATTCTACTGTACTCATCTGGACCGAGTCCACAAACAAGCCTTTTCTTGGCTTTAGCATTCTTCTCCCATTTCCTCAAGTCGTCAGCAGTGCAGTCAGCTCTTGTTTTTGGCACCTCTTCTCCTTCGGCATTTATCTTCATGGTAGCCAATGGACCATCTGTGACAATGTCTCATAGCTCATAGTCTTCTCCTATGATGTGGTCTCTCATTCTGTTTTTCCACCAGGAGTAGTACTGGCCATTGAAGAGTGGTGGCCTAACAGTGGATTGCCCTTCCCAGTTTTCAGGTGGTGCACTCATCTTGATCTTCTCCTTAGGTGTTAGCCTCTTCAAGGATAACCTGCTCTGATATCAATTGATGTTTTAACTTCAATACCACACAAGAGGGGAGTGATTTGTGTGGTGTCCAATTTTTCGCGTGCACAGATTATAGAAGGATCTGGTTCTTCTATGTATTCCTTATCCTACTGTTGCAGAATAATAAATGCAGAAATTAAAGAACACAAGGATTTTTACGTGGAAAACACCTGGCTCAAAAGGTGAAAAAAACCCCGACCTACTTCCCAGTAGGATATTTCCCAAACTCTCTACTAAATCACTGAGCCAAAAACTGTATTGTAAACCTAGGATTAACTCTAATCCCGTTGTGGCACACAACCTCTAACTATTGCGACAACTTCAAGTTAACTCTAACTTGAATACTCTGAGTACCTATTACAATTGCCTCTAGATAAAACTGAAAGGTACAATATGAAAACACCTACTACAATTATAACTAGAGTAAAAGATAGACACTTGGAGCTGGTTGTTCTATCTGGTTCATGTAGCTTCAGGTTCGTACGCTTGAATCACACACGAACTGCTTGCAAAATGCCTTGCTATTTTGCTCTCAATTCATGTTTAACTTATGCTTTTGTGCGTCACCTGTAGAATGAGAACTTCCTACGATTTATAGAGTTAGTAGAGTAGAAAGCAACTAGAGTTCTAATGCTACTCTTCCTTGGTGCAAGAGTTCTAGTTAATCTCAACTTCTAACTCCTTCTTTATCTTGGATAATGTTCTCGTTGAGTAAAGAGTCATTCTCCTTATCAGATATGCAATCTTTTCGATCAGGAAATATCTATTATTATGCCAGATTTCGTTTATCTCCTGCATGTGCATCTCACGTGCTTTGAATCTGCCCGTGTCTATGCCTACCAGTGACGGACGTGGTTCATCCCTGAGTTCCTTTGTCAATCTTCAAAACTATCCTTTACTTGGGTCAACACGCATGTTAGCCTCAGGGAGTTTTGATAGTGCCCCGCTCCGGGCGAGCTCTGTGGAGTGCCAAAAAAACCTTTTAAAGCTATTCTAATTTGCCAAAATTTAACCAAACAATAATTTAGAAAATAAATTTCTAACATAAAAACATACCACAAATGTTTTTGCTGGTCCGAATGGGTGCCAAGTCCTAAGCTGTCTCAGACTATCAGCTAACTGCAGCAGTGTAGGTCCCACAAACACAAAGCCTTCCGGTCAGCCGCGTTCCATGTCTGATGACGTGGCAATATGACATGCTCTAAGTCACGTGACTTTGGGCCCCACTTTGTCGGCTTGTCCCTCTGATGCGACAAGCTTTGGCCTTTTTGGATTCTACTTGGATTATCCATTTACCAATTTATCGTATCTATCTCTTTCTTTCCCGATATTTTCAGTTTATCACAATCATTTTCTTCTTCCTTTAGCAACCACGATAAAAAAGTACGTACTAAAAGAAAAGGAAAAAGTGTTTTACTTTTATATACTAATATTCTTTCCACATTTTCGTTTTACTTCTCTAAGATCTCCCCATTAATAGAAAACTATAATCTCTCCCTAAAACAATAGTTAAAAAAATATAAATTTATTAATATATAATATACATATTTTATGCATAATTAACTACTATATTTTTATATATTTAACTAACTAATATAATTATTTTTGACAGATCGATCAAATATTTTTGACTTGCCCAAAATTTAAAAGTTGGACTTCCTCTTGTTCTTCATTTGGTATCAGGTACTCATGACTAATTCGAACTATACTTGAATTATAGATTTATTAAAAAGAAAGTGCTTGCTATGAAATAATTATTTTTAAAACTTGAATCAAAAACCTCTAATTAAATATAATATTTTTTATCCATCCTTAATATGAGCTAAAGGTTGATGGTTGGCTATTTAGGACCTATTTGGTCTGGAAAGAATTTTTTTAAAAAAACAATTGTATTTAGATAAAACGCCTTATTAAGATAAACAAACAAATTTATTTTTGGAAACAGAAACCAATCTATGGTAGCTTTTCATAAATTGACACATTGTCTCTAACCATATCCTGGTACAATTATACCATAACATTTACGTTTACACTATCTAGCTAGAGTCAAGGGCTCAAGGCCTTGTACAATTATTATATGTAAAGGAATTTTTAACAATCAAAAATTGCAAATTGTTAGAAAAAGAGTTTTTGAGAAAACGTTTTCAACAAAAAAAATATTTTTTCACAAAAAAACAGTTTCATTCAGTACATCGTAGGATTTAAAGAAGTTTATTATTCAGAGTGAATTATTTTCACAAGGTAATAAAAGAACTCATTTTTCTTACTTGCTGATAATACAAAGGAAAAAATCCGTAGTAATCCAGAATAGGCTAGAGTTAGTAATAAAAGTTGAGTTTTAAGCCATTTTTTGTACTGTATAACAACAACAACAACAACCCAGTATAATCCCACTAGTGGGGTCTGGGGAGGATAGTGTGTACGCAGACCTTACCCCTACCCTGGGGTAGAGAGTCTATTTTTTGTACTGTATAACAACAACAACAACAACCCAGTATAATCCCACTAGTGGGGTCTGGGGAGGATAGTGTGTACGCAGACCTTACCCCTACCCTGGGGTAGAGAGTCTATTTTTTGTACTGTATAACAACAACAACAACAACCCAGTATAATCCCACTAGTGGGGTCTGGGGAGGATAGTGTGTACGCAGACCTTACCCCTACCCTGGGGTAGAGAGTCTATTTTTTGTACTGTATAACAACAACAACAACAACCCAGTATAATCCCACTAGTGGGGTCTGGGGAGGATAGTGTGTACGCAGACCTTACCCCTACCCTGGGGTAGAGAGTCTATTTTTTGTACTGTATAACAACAACAACAACAACCCAGTATAATCCCACTAGTGGGGTCTGGGGAGGATAGTGTGTACGCAGACCTTACCCCTACCCTGGGGTAGAGAGTCTATTTTTTGTACTGTATAACAACAACAACAACAACCCAGTATAATCCCACTAGTGGGGTCTGGGGAGGATAGTGTGTACGCAGACCTTACCCCTACCCTGGGGTAGAGAGTCTATTTTTTGTACTGTATAACAACAACAACAACAACCCAGTATAATCCCACTAGTGGGGTCTGGGGAGGATAGTGTGTACGCAGACCTTACCCCTACCCTGGGGTAGAGAGTCTATTTTTTGTACTGTATAATGAGGTCTATTTCGGAAATGGAATACAATCATTGATCGTTTTGTTCCTTTCAGATCCAACATTTCTGTGGAAATGTATTTCTACCTTTTGTTTTTATGTTAGCATTCAACATCCCCACGCCGATATAGACACCAGTGAAGCTAGAAATTTTTCTCAATGATCGTTCAAATTTGGAAGAAATAAAACAAATTCCAACAAACAATGAATATAATACATATTATATTCATCTAAAATTTAATATCTTACTTATATACACAGGGTAGGTTTTCGTAATATTTCGATTAAGGATGGTCAAGGTGGCTTCGCCCCTGGATATGCACAATTTACCATAATGCAAGTATTAGTGAATGCTTCCACGGTTCGAATTTGTGACCGCGAAAAAAGTACTAATACAGTCAAACCTCTTTATAACAGCCTCGTCTGTTCCGGATATTTTTGGATGTTATAGCGAATTATTGTTATAGAAAACATATACTCCCTCCGTTCCAATTTATGTGAACCTGTTTGACTAGTCACAGAGTTTAAGAAAAAATGAAGACTTTTGGATTTTGTGGTCCTAAACAATTCAAAAAGGGGCCCAGAGTATTTGTATGGTTATAAAAGCTTGTCATTAAGGGTAGAATTATAAGTTTAAGCAAAATTATTTTCAAATTTAGAAATGGGTCATTCTTTTTGGAACGGACCAGAAAAGAAATAAGTTCACATAAACTGGAACGGAGGTATTATAATAGAACATGGGATTTGGTTCCAAAAAAATTTAATTTTTATAGAGAAGTGCTATTATACAATGATATTCTTATAAAGAGATTTGACTTGATAAGAGTGAGTTGCTCTAGCTAGTGGTAAGCACTCTTCACTTCCAACCAAGAGGTTGTGAGTTCGAGTCACCCCAAGAGCAAGGTGAAAAATTTTTGCAGGGAGGGAGCCGAGTTTCTGTCGAAAACAGCTTCTCTACCCGTGACAGGGTTAAGGTATGCAGATTGTCTCCCCATATTCTACGTAAAAACGAAATAATTTGTGCACAGATTTTACACAAATTCACCTTAAAGCTACTGCCACAATTCACCTATTTATTGTACTTATTCTTTTTTGTCCCTCGATAGGCCCACTAGTATTATGTTGGTTTGTCTACTTTGTTCAGTTTCCTCATAAAATACGAAATTATCTAAATGGTGGTCCCAAAATGGATGCTCGATCCCTGAAATTTTGGACTTCTAGGATTATAGACAAATAGTAGTATATTGATAGTATCATATTCCTATTTCCTTTTAACAAAAGCAATAAAAATAATAATAGTAATAGTAATAATAATAATAAAAGGGTATATGTTGGTTGTCTTGTAAATATTAGACAGGCTAGAGAAAGAAAAGAGATGGCAAAAGTATGGAGAAGCAAATGCTTTTGCCTGGTAAAAAGACACAACCTTTAGACACTAACCATCGTTTTTCATGCTAAAGCTGACACCTAAGCTTTATTAAGATTTTCTAAATCTTTGTTTGTTTCACTAATGACAAATGCTTAATTAAGATTCTTAATTAGGTGATTAAAAAGTCTTCTAAATTTTCTTCATTAGTCTTCATCATGACTATGACACTTTTGTCTCTCTTTTCCTTCTATTCCATTTCTCTCTCTCTCTCTTATTTTTTATTTTTCTTTTGTTTTTCATGCTTAAGGAGTCTTTAAACCTAATTGCTTAATTCACGTTAATTCATGTAGAAATAGCATAATGTAATCACTCTAAAGGGCTACTATTTAAGAATTAGCCAGTTCATTCTGAATTTTAATTTTTCAGGACAAAAATGTCGTGGGTTGTCTTGAACTTAAGATTTTTATGTTAAAATTTCAGGACAAAATAAGTACTGAGTAATCCCTAAATAGTATCCCTGAGAATGACTATGTGTGCACTTACCCCTTAATCAATTTGGCGAGGGATACATGTCTCCCCTAGTAATCACATAGTATTAATTACACAAACTTGTGCCAAGTCTAATTCGGCCACTTAATTAAGGTCAAATGTCTCTTCGAATCCATTAAGCCTGCTTAATATATTAGAGAATTTATTTTGGAATAAGTAGACGTGGAGACTAAGAAGAAAAATTTATAGAACCCATAATTTTGAACTAGAAGGTCCTCCTAGTCTCATAATCGGTCACAGTAAAAACTCATTCACTCTGAATATTTATACCTAACCAGTGAATATATATGAGACACATATCTATGATATGATGGGAGCTCGATCGAGCCTCACTTGTCACAAGCCCTATAATAAATGAGAGTTTTTGCGAAGATATAATGATAGTAAGAAGGTGATTTTTTACGAAGGTCTCTCTGATCTAGAGGCAAATATATAATTTTAAATTTAATGGATTTAAGTTTTGAGTTCTTGAAATATGATCACAACCTAATATAATATAATAAAAAAATTTCTTATATATATATTTATTATATAAGTCAAAGAAAAAGGCTAGTTTAACTAAACTATTATTTAAATTAAATTATAAATCTTCCTGTGTATTGTCTAAAATTAAGTTGGTTCAAAGGTAAGAATGTACCAAGTCTTCTTGGTCAATGACAGTCAATAGGTTGGACATCTAGTACAAAGAGACTAAAAGAAGAATCTATTTCAAGATTCATACTTGATGTAAAGGTTGAAAATGGAATTAAGTAAGGTCACTTGAAAAATCAATATAATCTTGTACTATAAGTTGTATAAATAATTATACCTAATAAAGTTACTTAAGTGCTTTTATTCAAGAATAATCATATGTCAAATCAACATTGGCAGACATTAATGGGCCTTCAAAAATGATGCTTTGTTATCCTAAAGAAGATTTATATAATTAATCAACCCTTAATTTACCTCACGCATGATAATTGTCGGACACAAGGTATTAGTATAATTCACCACAAAATTCTGTCAAATATAATATCAATTAATGAGCATGTTTTCTTAAGATAATGCCAGGAATTACAGAGCTTTCTAACTCATTTGTCCCTCCAAATAGTCAGACCATTTTTCTACTTCCTTTTAATTTTTATATCTTTTTTTAGCGCAAAATAATATATGCTTTTCTAATTAAAAATAAAATAGAGTTGATCACTTTTGCCGTATCACCTAATCAATAACCAAATCAAATTTTATTAACGTTCAATGTTATTCTCCCAATTAATTACCATGGCATATGATGCATACATACTGCAAAAGAACAATATTGTTCAATTGTTTATTTATTTTTTCTAAACACTCTTTCGACAAGAAAACAAAAGGCCAATGGTCATTTGGTGAGAAAAAATAACCCCAAGTCCCAACATACATTTTTGTATGACTAATATAACTTCTGTTTGTTACATAAAACTCTATATTATCATGTAATCTTGATAGCAATAATTGGTTTCTGGAATAAAACTTAAAATATTATTTTGAGTTTGAAATTACTTTCTGCAGTAGTAAAATCAGTACTTACTTAAGCAGAAATCATTTTATGCGGGATTGACTATGAGATAAAATTTCTTATATTGTTGTTATTTAATGTATAACAATTTTTACATTATTGTTCACCCGTATATCAATCAATGTATTAAAGTTACATTACTAGTCCATGACCTAAATACACAACTAGGTGGAGTAAAACGAGAAAAGTTACTTCATACTCCATACAATAACAAATAACTTTTGTAAAAATGCCTCTTTTCATTTCATCTAATTAGCTGTCCTACTTTGCATGCATGAGACTGAGAATGATATGCACGAGAATTATTAGTTGAAAGGACAATCATTTTAATGTTGTAAAACAAATTTCCCTTTTTATTGAATTACACATATTTATATTGTTTCTGATGTTTTACAACAAGATTGATTTAAATGATAAATCCTGTTATAATATTTCAAACTACCCTGTTGCGGTATTATTTATTGGATATTACATTCATAAATATAGTTAGGAGATCAAACTCATTATTTATGCACTTTCTATGGTATAACTAATTCGTACTAATTAAGCACTTTTTATTATGTAAATAGGTACAAATCAAGCAAGTGGTTTCTGAATTCCGGAAACTAAATGGTTAAAACAGAAAATTAAGGGGTCATTTGGTTTGAAGATATAGTTATGTTGTGATTAATTATGTTGAGATTAGATATAATGAGATTAGTTATGTTGGGATTAATTATTCTGCTATTATTTCTTATTGAGTATTTTGTATGTTGTATTAATTCTACAATTATCAATTTTATTGCTTTATCTTAGGATAACTTATCCTATGATTACTATTCCAATCTTTAACAGATATAAATTATCCTTGTACTATTTTTAATCCGAATTAGTAAGCAAATAAAAATTAAATATTTCTAAATTTTAATAATACTAAATTTTTCTTCCAAAATTATTTTTATTTATCCATCCTACCAAACTACACCAAAAAAACATTATCTCTTCCTTCAAACCTCTTATATTTTTTTAAGGTAAGAAAAGTAGTAGTACTAAAATACTATACTTTCTAAAGACATTTTAGACATTTACGAAACTCGAGAAGAAAAAAATGATTCCCATACTAATATTTGTTTCCAACATTTGGACAAAAGCAAAGGGGACAACCCAAAAACACTTTCAAGTAGTAATATCAAAAGCATGGCAAAATACAAGCCAAACCAAAAACCAAAAATCATGAGCTCGAGAAATTGAAATGAATGCAATAAAAGAAACTTGAGGAAGAAGAATTTTGACAGTGCTTGTTGCACTAGCAGACATATGGGTCCCATAATCATCACTAGCTCCACCATACACCCCAACCCCCACCCCCATAATAAACCACTATACATTCTCTTCATTATTCTCTCAAATCCATTTTCTTGAAATCTTACTCACAAAATCTTGAAACCCCTTTTGAATGGAACCAACACTTGGTTTACTTGACACTGGTGAAAAAGGTTGTTCAAATATGGCCAAAGTGGAACAAGATTACAATATGGACATGTGTTCTGAGGAAGAAACAGAGCTTGAGTTGGGGTTAGGACTTAGTCTAAACAGTGGTGGTGGGGTGGTGGCAAAAGCTAAGAAATCAGCATGGGGTGATTATGGTAGAATTTTAACTGCTAAAGATTTTCCTAATGGATTTTCAGCTGCAGGGAGATCTATTATTAATAATAGTGGTGTTTCTTCTGGTACTAAAAGAGCTGCTGATTTTGTTGGTTCTAATACTGATGTTGGATCTCCTCCTACTGGTTCCAGGTTATAATTTCTTAATTTTTCCTAAAAATGAAATTCTTTCTTTTAATATTAGTAAAGATTTATATTTATTTCATGTTTATCCATGAGGTTATGGTTAGTTTACTCAAAAACTTATTTATCTCAAAAGAATGATTATGGTTCTTATGTGAAGTTTCATTTTTTTGGAAAACTACACTGTAGGCAACAAAAAGGCCAGCAACAACAAACCCAGTATATTATACGGATATACTGGCTGTATGCACCCCTTACCCCTAGCCCGCACCAAAAATAATAGCCAATAAAATATATATTTTTGTATATTAGTGTATAATATACATATTTTATACATAATTAATATAAATTTTTATTTATTTAGTTAGCCGATGTAATTATTTTTGGCCGACCTGTCATATATGTAAGTTGCCCTTTGTTTCTAGTATTTTGTCATTTGAGTATGTTGAATTTGTTTTTGCTTGCCTTTGGTTGGTTCGTAAAGCAGAATTCTTTCCTTTAATATTAAATTTTTTAACATTAATTTCATGTTTATCCATGAAGTTATTTTTTTAGTTTACTGAATAAAGTGTTTCTCTTGAAGGGTGTAATTATCATGGGTTTTTTGTGAAGTATTAGTACTTGTTTTGTTTATAGAATTTTTTGAATACTTATTTCTTGAATGTTTAGTATATTTTAAGAAACTAGCAAGGCATGTATCACTTTGTTCATCTCATTACCTTTAAATATAAAATCTACCAAAAGTTGTTTTTGGTTGCCCTGTCATTATGATAATCTATCATTATATTCCCTCCCATATAATAATCCTTCTTTTAGGGCCATTTTGGAATAATTTAAATATTTCATTCATTTAGCTATTATATCTCATGCCCCCCTTCTTCTGAGGTTGCCCACATTTGGTTTTTACTTTCTGCACTTGGGTACAGAACATTATCCTTTCATATTTCTTTATTAGATTTGATAAATAGGGTGTAGGGAATTCCAGAAATAGATAAGTTATGGCAAGTTAGGTAAAAAATAATTTATTTTTTTATTCTTTTGAAGGGTAGCCTTGGAGCAACAGTAAAGTTGTCTCCGTGTAACCTATATAGGTCACGGGTTCGTCCCATGCAATCTGTCACTCTCTGCTCACACCACACCCCCTTGGGCTACGGCCTTTCCCCGGACCCTGCGTGAACGCAAGATGCTTCGTGCGCGGGCCTGCCCTTTTCCTTTCCCATTCTTTTGACTTGTTTATTTTAGCTAGAATAATAACAAAGTTTATGAATTTTGGCTTCTTGATATGGATGTAGTATAATTGATTCATTTATTTTGATTTCTGAAAACAGTCAGGTTGTGGGATGGCCACCCATAAGGGCATACAGAATGAACAGCTTGGTTAATCAATCAAAGGTTCTAAATGCTGAAGAAGACAAGGGAGTTGTCGGGAACGATAAGAAGGAGCATTCAAAGAAGAAAATCAATCATGGAAATGCCAAGGACGACGCTACTTCTATCAAAGAAAAAGGGCATATTGGTTTTGTAAAGGTGAATATGGATGGTTTGCCTATTGGAAGAAAGGTGGATTTGAATGCTCACACTTGCTATGAATCCTTAGCAGAAACCTTAGAGGATATGTTCTGCAAATCAACTAAAAGTATGGATTCTATTTCAAAGTTCACTCTCTTGTTGTTACTTAAATTGGCTCTCTAACATCGCGTGGTATTTGTTTATAGAAACTGTGAACCTATTTTACGTATTAGATTACACAAGTCAATTGTATGTTAGTGATGTTTTTATTGTGAAATGGCTGTTGATGTTCTGTTGATTTATGTTCTGTAAATAGGTGGTGAAAAGGAACAAACAACAAAGTCTTTTAAGCTCTTGGATGGATCATCTGAATTTGTGCTCACATATGAGGATAAAGAAGGAGACTGGATGCTTGTTGGAGATGTTCCATGGGAGTAAGTAAATTCACTTTAGTATTCCATATAGTTGCAAAAAGCATGGATATAATAGCAAAACCTAATACCCCAAAAAAGGTGGACTTGCCTTGGAGCAATAGTAAAGTTGTTTTCGTGTTTTCATGGCTTCGAACCGTGGAAGCACCCACTAATGCTTGCATTAAGATAGGCTATCTATATCACACACTTGTAGGGGTGCGATCCTTTCCGGATCTACGAAATGCTTTGTCCATCGGGCTGCCCTTTCTTTTGGTGAACCTAATACATGAAAGCAAATTATCACCCCTTCATCTTTCATCAACCATCCCACATTCCCACCCTAGAAAAAGAGAGTATAGAAATGAAAATGAATAAAAAGACAATAAGTAGTAGACATAAAGCTAAAAGGATAATTGAAGTACATCACTAGCATAGAATAAAATTAATAGAAAGTATGATCTATATATCTGAAAATCCAACTAGTTTTTGCCATTCTAGTTCTTATATCTTCTAATATTTTAATGTCTTATAGGATGTTTGTCAACAGTGTGAAAAGGCTAAGAATTATGAGGACTTCTGAGGCTAATGGACTTGGTATGTATATAAGCATTGGCAAATGAACATATTTTCTAATTAATGAAAATTTGCCTTTGCTTTTTGTCATTTTATTTCCTTAGAGCTAATACTAACTACTGGTTTATTTTCAGGTCCAAGAATCCCTCAGAAGCAGGAGAGACAAAAAGGGAAACCAATCTAATTTGCTTGGTTCAAGAAAAATGCATGAAATCACAGTATGGAAGAAAAAAAAATTAAACAGAAATAGGGAAGTGTTAAAAGAGTTGATGGATCTTGTTACTTTTTCATGGTTGCATTTTTTGTTTTGCACCAATATATTATTTTTTTCGTGTTTTTTGGTTTAGGTCTTAAACCCCTCATATAGTTGATACACCAATGTTTTGCCCAAACCTACTATTTCTCATAATGTAAATATGGGAATGCTATTTTTCTCTCTTTTTGTGTATTTGTGTTTTTTGCAAGAAATTGTATTTATTTATTTATTTTAATGTTGATCATTCTCTTTTTGGTTGGTGGTAAAGAGAAATGTTGTCTAGAATTTGTTAGTGGTGAAGTCATTAAAGGAGTTGGCTATTGAAAGTTCTTAGTAAATCCTTACTGTGGATTGTGTCCATCATTACATGGTAACATGAACAGTTTGGAATTTAAGCCGGAATTTTGTACAAAATCCTAACATTTGCTGGCATAAAGTAAAATCTCTTGGTGCTAGAGTTATCAATCCAACATAGGTAGCTTTGAATATATTGGATTAAAAAAGCAGTATTTTGCATTTGCACAGGATTGTAAGCGTGGTTGTTATTACGGTGCGAATCCGTAATCTATAGCTTATATAACTTTAAATATTAGATTGAGCTTCAAATATCAAATTGTAAGCGTGGTTGTTATTACGGTGCGAATCCGTAATCTATAGCTTATATAACTTTAAATATTAGATTGAGCTTCAAATATCAAATTGTAAGCGTGGTTGTTATTACGGTGCGAATCCGTAATCTATAGCTTATATAACTTTAAATATTAGATTGAGCTTCAAATATCAAATTGTAAGCGTGGTTGTTATTACGGTGCGAATCCGTAATCTATAGCTTATATAACTTTAAATATTAGATTGAGCTTCAAATATCAAATTGTAAGCGTGGTTGTTATTACGGTGCGAATCCGTAATCTATAGCTTATATAACTTTAAATATTAGATTGAGCTTCAAATATCAAATTGTAAGCGTGGTTGTTATTACGGTGCGAATCCGTAATCTATAGCTTATATAACTTTAAATATTAGATTGAGCTTCAAATATCAAATTGTAAGCGTGGTTGTTATTACGGTGCGAATCCGTAATCTATAGCTTATATAACTTTAAATATTAGATTGAGCTTCAAATATCAAATTGTAAGCGTGGTTGTTATTACGGTGCGAATCCGTAATCTATAGCTTATATAACTTTAAATATTAGATTGAGCTTCAAATATCAAATTGTAAGCGTGGTTGTTATTACGGTGCGAATCCGTAATCTATAGCTTATATAACTTTAAATATTAGATTGAGCTTCAAATATCAAATTGTAAGCGTGGTTGTTATTACGGTGCGAATCCGTAATCTATAGCTTATATAACTTTAAATATTAGATTGAGCTTCAAATATCAAATTGTAAGCGTGGTTGTTATTACGGTGCGAATCCGTAATCTATAGCTTATATAACTTTAAATATTAGATTGAGCTTCAAATATCAAATTGTAAGCGTGGTTGTTATTACGGTGCGAATCCGTAATCTATAGCTTATATAACTTTAAATATTAGATTGAGCTTCAAATATCAAATTGTAAGCGTGGTTGTTATTACGGTGCGAATCCGTAATCTATAGCTTATATAACTTTAAATATTAGATTGAGCTTCAAATATCAAATTGTAAGCGTGGTTGTTATTACGGTGCGAATCCGTAATCTATAGCTTATATAACTTTAAATATTAGATTGAGCTTCAAATATCAAATTGTAAGCGTGGTTGTTATTACGGTGCGAATCCGTAATCTATAGCTTATATAACTTTAAATATTAGATTGAGCTTCAAATATCAAATTGTAAGCGTGGTTGTTATTACGGTGCGAATCCGTAATCTATAGCTTATATAACTTTAAATATTAGATTGAGCTTCAAATATCAAATTGTAAGCGTGGTTGTTATTACGGTGCGAATCCGTAATCTATAGCTTATATAACTTTAAATATTAGATTGAGCTTCAAATATCAAATTGTAAGCGTGGTTGTTATTACGGTGCGAATCCGTAATCTATAGCTTATATAACTTTAAATATTAGATTGAGCTTCAAAT
Organism: Nicotiana otophora; assembly: GCA_000715115.1. Lineage (NCBI taxonomy): Eukaryota > Viridiplantae > Streptophyta > Magnoliopsida > Solanales > Solanaceae > Nicotiana > Nicotiana otophora. Next base: position 15,203 of record AWOL01S0007678.1, read on the forward strand.
ATCAAATTGTAAGCGTGGTTGTTATTACGGTGCGAATCCGTAATCTATAGCTTATATAACTTTAAATATTAGATTGAGCTTCAAATATCAAATGGTTATCCGTAACAAAACCCGTAACACCAACTTCACATACTATAGCTTTAAATATTAGATTGGTGGCTAAGCTTTTTATAAAGTGAAAATTATTGCAACAGTTTGTAGTGGGAAAGTGATTAAAACGATTCAAGGGAGGATGAGTTATTAAAAACTAGTCCATCTATTCCTATCAAATATAATTCTCATATGCGAAGATTAGACATAAATGTTTTTATATAATTTGTACTTGAAATTATAATTAAAAATAATTCTCACTATTATTAAAGAAATATAAAAATATATCGTTCTTATTAGAATGGACTAACAAAAAAATAATATAAAAAACGAGTATTTTTAAATTCACTTTTTTGAGGATTGAGAAATTGTCTTTATATATCTCGAGCCTTCTTTGTTCCTCAGTAATTTTATGTATAATCAGACCTCTTTATAACAATATTTTTATATAACAACTATTAACTATAAAAGACAAGTTTTTTCTTAAACCGATTTCTATATCATGTTCAGGGGCGGAGGCAGAAGCCGAGCTAATAATTTTTGTTCAAATAGTATATATATTTGGAACTCAATCATTAGCACTTGAAGTCGGCATTCTGAAATCCAGAACCTGTAAAGTTTAAATCTTGATTTTGCCTCAGATTATGATAAAATATATTTTCTATAGCGACACTTTATTATAACGATTAAAAAATATCGAAACAAACAAAGTTATAATAGAGAAGTTTGATAGTATTAATATTTTTTTTATTCTATAAAAGATGGTTGTTTCCCCGACACGTGTTTCGTAAGTTTAATCACTTTACCTTAATTTGGATAAGGCCAGAATACTCAAAAGGAAAAACTATGTGCGACTTTATATTCTTATGAAGTCATAATTCTGATTATGACTAATATTAGTCATTCTAAACATAATTATTGATCCTTTTTCTTTTTCACTGATCAAATGACAACTGTATCCCAATACTCCTCGTGGAGTCCGTGAGAGACAAAACAAATGCAGTAAAAATTGACTTGTACTTGATATTTAACTATTATTTTTCCGTCTCAAATTATTTATCGTATTTCCTTTTTACATGTCACTTAAGAATATATTAATTAGGAGAAATTTTAAATTATTTTATCCTTATTTATATCTTAAAATATAATTTTTCTTTATTGAATATGTACTCTATTAATGTGATATCTCCATCTTCAAGAATAATTATTATTAAGAATAAAATAAAAAAATATAATTAATTTTGTCTTGATAAATAATTTGAGACTGAAGGCGTAAATATAGAATATATATTTTGGAACTCTCCACCCTTTCAACCTTTTTTAAACATAGATTATTCAGGAAATGAATCATTCCTTTGTGTAATGAACCTTTTTAATTTCTGTCTAATTAAGTCACTTTAGTCGGAAAAGGCACTTAATACTCTCGCGGTTTAAACTTTAAACGTAAATGCTCCTTGATCTTTGTAAAACACATCAAATTGAATAAAAATCCAACATTAACAACCAGCATAAAGTTATTTTTCCTTCTCCTTTTTATTTTTCATGTTTCTTTATTCTTTTTGGGTAGGGTTCTTTGGAGTTTGGAGCACGTAAAAAATTACTGACACTTTATGTTTACACACACTAAAAACAATTTAGTATAACAAGTGATCAATTGAGATGGAGTATATCAATTTAACCATGATTAAGTAATAAAAAAATATATAAAAAACAATTGACATGCCTTGTTTAATTTGAATTCAAACACGAAATGCGAATCAGTAAGAACGTGGTATTATTCAGGGATATATGGTGGAATGCATAAGATCTCTCTACTGGTTAACCAGAGGTTAGAGCCCGGGGAATAAAACAATCATAGTAGTGAGCATTTCCCCATTCAAATGAGCATTATTAGGTGTGTACATATATCGGGTTGGTTCAAATTTTTCAATTACCAAACCAACCCAATAAAGTCGGGTTTTTTTCATAAAGTTTTTATAGCACAAAACATAATATTTGTGCTCCAAATATTTCTTTAATCCTAATAAGACATAACTATATAAAGTGTTTTTCAACAAAATAACATAAAATATGATATCAGCCATGGTATTGTACTAAAATATTCAACAATAAAGATAATACATTTGCATAAAATAAATATTATTAATAAGACATAATGAAAATAAACATAATCTAAAATTACTAAGTTGCTAAAATAAGTACGTCTTATAAGTACTATTATTTACATGACTAAGCACTAAAAAAAATAAGTTAATGCATTTTATTTAAACCATGGTAAAACTAAAAAAAATAGATATTCAACACTATTGTCATTCCTAGTACAATTGAATTGAATGACTTTTGTTAGTATTAATATTGATTTGATTTTGGTATGGGATTTATTTGAGTTACTAGCATTTATGGACTATAAAACTTATTGCAACATTCAAAAATTATAAGTAACAACTTGAAATAATATGTTAAAAATAAAAATATGAAAAAGTTTAAAAAATATTTATAAACTATACTACAATAAATATTTTTATATATTAAATATATTTAAAATTTCTAGACATGTAATATTGGGTTGGTTTGGTTTCGGTTTGACTTATTTTATTTAAAACCAAACTAAACCATCTATGATCGGGTTTTTTCCCCAATACTAAACGAAATCAAACCAAACCATAGTTAGAGTTTTCTCTCAATTTGACTCGAATTATCGGTTTGGTGCGGTTTATCGATTTCCTTTGTACATCCCTAAGCCTTATAATGCGAAAATTCAAATTAGTTGGGCCCAGTGGCGGAGCCAGGATTTACACAAAGGGGTGTCAAGATCTAAAGAAGAAACCAAGAAAAATAATTGTACCAGTGAAACAACAAGAACAATAACAAACTTTTTTTTTCCGTCAGACCACACTTTTGCTCATATGGTGAATCAAGCAGAAAGCTAGATAGACACTAAACAAACAAGCTGACAATTTGTGAACTGCCCAAAATATTGGGAACAAACACACACTAACGAGCTTGAGAAAGCAGATAATGGTAGGTTCAAAGGAAGACACCATTTTTTTTATTCATCTTAGCTACAGATAGTTATAACAAGCAGTACGGGGGGAAAAGAGGAAAAAATCAAGAAGATTAAGTACATCAGATAACACACACCCAACAAACTATTACAAGCAAAAGTTGTGATGAAAAGCATGTAACTCTACCTTAGAAGCAAAACCAAAGTTACACAACCTAAAGCAAAATAATATTATATTATTACAATTGTACTCGACTAGGTTTCATTTCTTGAAATATTTTTATAATATCATCATTAGATATAGTACTAAATACATCTTTTTCTACATAAGGTACCAAACAACCACTCAAAAGTTCATCATTCATTTGATTCCGCATGTCATTCTTGATAAATTTCATTGTCGAAAAAGCTCTTTCAACTGATGCAGTGGCAACGGGCAAAAGCAAAGCAAATTTTACCAAGCAGAATACAAGAGGAAAGTTTAAATTCTTCTTTGTCTGAATCAATTTTCTTGAAAGATCACAAAGTCCATTCAAATTGGAGAATCTTTCATCAATATTACGGACATCAATAATGTATGTCGCAAGTTGATTCTCAAGAGCACCCATACTAACTTTATCAAAGTCATCAGGATATAATTTAGCCATTTTCATGATCTTGTTGATGTTAAAACTAGAAAATGAGTCAATTGGATTCAAACAAGCAACTCCATGAAGCAAACTAGTAGTCACTTCGTCAAAACGACCATTGAGTTCTTGAATTTTCCAATCAATAATCTTACAAAACACATCAACACGATAATAATGTAAAATAGTATGATCGGTAGATTTACGTCGTGATCTTAACGAGTTAATTTATGGCTCATCAAAATTAGGTATTAAAATGTCATACTTGATACTAAATGTAGATACTTTTTCAATAAGTGAATCCCAATCATCTTCTCTTAAACTTTGCAACCTTCTCTTTGCCACTTCTACAAGTAGCATGGCATTTGAGATATCTTGCTTATTTTTTTGTAAGCATTTATTTAGCTCATTTGTGATTTCTAAAACATCTACCATCAAATGCAACATCAATGCAACCTCAAATGTTTGACAAGTTTTGAGATATTCCATTGCCTTGGCTCTGTCATCCATCAAACGTGCATCAACAACAAGTGCTTCAAGAACATCAAGAATAAAGACAAACATAAGAATAAAATTTTTAAAAAATTTGTAATGAGATCCCCAACGAGTATCACAAGCTCTTGAAAGACCAAGTTCTTGATTCAAGCCTCTACCAGTTTTAAGCTCACCCATATCTAATGCCTCTTCAATTCTTTCCTTTAGAGATTCTCAAAATTCATCTATACGCTTAAAAGAAGATCCCAATACATTCAAAATATTTGAGACCAAAACTACAAGTTCTCCTACTTGAATATATTTTTTTGAAATAGCAACAAGAGTTAATTGAAGTTGGTGAGCAAAACAATGAATAGAGTGAGCCGATCTACTTTCTTGCCTAATCAATATTTTAAGGCCATTGATCTCACCTTGCATATTGCTTGCTCCATCGTAACATTGCCCATGAACATATGATAGACTTAAGGAATGTTTAGCAAGTAAATCAACAATTGCCTTCTTTAGAGATGAAGCACACGTATCTTTGACATGAACAATATCAACAAGTCGCTCCACCACAAATCCCATTCTATCAACATATCGTAAGACAATAGCCATTTTCTCCTTTCGCGACATATCAAAAGATTCATCAACTAATAAGGCAAAGTAGTCACCATTTAATTCTTTAATGATAGATTTAATTGTTTCCATCTTACATGCAGTCACAACATCTTTTTGAATCATTGGAGAAGTCATCTGATCATTTTGAGGAGCATATTCCAATACACAATCATGAATTTTATCACATTCTTTTGCACACCATAAGAGAATTTCAAGAAAATTACCCATGTTAAATGATGTTTTAGATTCATCATGACCCCGAAATGCAAATCCTTGCTTCAAAAGAAGTCTTACGATATTAACCGAAGTAGTTAAGCGAATCCAGTAATCATGCTTAACTTGATCAAATTGCTTCTCAAATGCATATATAATGGACTGTTGTTGCCGTAGTAGATCTACACATTTCCTTTTTGCTTGGTTATGAAAGCTACTTGGCCCACCAACATGCTTATCAAAGCTCTTCTTTTTGTTCCAACTTTTAAATCCTATGCTCGAAAATGCATCACCTCCACCTTGATGAATGTTATCATTTTTAAACAAATAACAACTCAAACAATATGCTGCATCGTTACTTATACTATACTCTAACCACCCATAATAATCAACAAACCATTTAGGATTAAAACGACGCATTACTCCATAAAATTCTGTTTGAGAAAAGTTATGTTCTCGAGGTTGACAAGCACCTCTCTGAATGTATGCTCTTCTAATCACAATGCGGAGGTTTGGATGGTAGTCCAAGATTTGAGTTCTTTCTGCCGGATCGGAGTTTAAAGTTTCAAGATTAGTTTGTTGTTTTTGAGAAGAATGCAGTGGTACTTCCGATTGGTTGGCATCTTCTTTCAGGTTAGATTGATTATTAGTGGCCAAATTTTATTTTGGTACTACATCTTCTTCCAAATTAGATTGATTATGAGCGGCCAAACTTGATTTTGGTACTTTACAAAAAAAAAACTGCTTCATTGATTTCTGATTCTGAATTATAAAACAAAATTTAATTCAAAGAAATACAAGTAATAATTTCTATAAAATATCACAATTCATAGTTATAACAACTGCCAATTCACAGTTAGAAGAAATACAAGTAATATTTTGTTTCACTGGAATTAATCCTTTTTGTCCTCCATTAAATTATTGTAGTGAAAGTTATAGTCTTATAGAAAGACATTTTCAAACTTCTAAAAAGAAAGGGGCAAAGAAATAGAGTAAAGGAACTTATCGTGGCTGCCATGACCAGTGACGAAGATCGACCGGCACCAGTGTCCAACAATTTTCAAAGATGACTAACGATACGAATCGACGTCTCGGCGAGTAGGCGACAAGAATGAACACTAGCAAGTAGCAATTTGAGAATATGAGCCGTGAGAGATGTTCCCTTTTGAGTTTTGAAATTAGGGATTTCTTTATAGTTTACTCCCAATTGCCCTCATGTCATGTCGTTTATTAATTAATTTTTTTAAAAAAACTCACAGATAAGAAAACGACGCCGTTTGATGTTGTTTAAAAATTAAAAAAGAAGAAGATGTAAAACATAAGTTATGTTGCAATCGGGAATAGAACTTGCAACCTTCAACAACTTTTGACACCCCTTAACCATTACACTAGAGGTTTGTCTTGTGTCAAGGGTTGTCAACTCATTATATATATATATATATATATATATATATATTTTTTTTTAAAACCTATCTATACAGTGTAATGTTTCGGCGAAGAGGTGTCAATTGACACCCCTCGGACAAGGGTAGCTCCACCCCTGGTTGGGCCCCAAATTAAATATCAAATACGGAGTTGAAAAAAAAAGGAAAAAAATATAAAATAGCCATATTTATAACTAGTAATTGAAAAATGTCACACCCATTTTATACCCCCAAAAAAGATATGTATTATGGATTATTATGGGTTAAAGAGTTTTTCCAATTAAAATGACAAATTTGAGTAGGGATTACTTTATTTACAGAGTCGCCATTTGGAATTGATTTTTTTGGGGTGTTCCAAGTCACCTTTTATTTGAATCCCTATTCAAAGGAAGGTTTGACTCTATTATTATTGGTTTGCAAAAATAAAATCTAGGTAAGGAATTCTGTTGACCGTGGAGAAGGTGTAAGGCATTCCCCGAGTCCCGTTGTTCAACCACAGTCGCTTTATTGACTACATTTGGCTAGAATTAATTTTGGACAAACTGTGATTTATTGGTTTTCATGCTTTATCTATCCGCTTTTAATTATTAAAATATGGAATTATCTTTGAAATGAATCACGTGTGTGAATTCGTTTTGTTTATTATGCCAAAATTATGCCACGCGTATTTGTACACAATTAATAACATTTTATTATATTAAGATTGTTTTGACCAAAGTTGCGCGAACACATACATCCGTTTTAATTTTGAAAATTACAATTATACCACATGAACGTATACATAATCGGAATAAACTAATTAAAAGCGTGCCTAAAGCACTCTAACGATGCTCATTATTCTTCCTAAATTTTGAGATTATTGTGAGGTCATGAATTATGGAATTACTTGTGGAAGAAGTATATGATTATAGATATTTGAATAAATAAACCATCATATACCAATACCATATAGCCCAACAATTGAAGCTCAAACTTATTAGGGTCCAAATCTTCCCAACTTTAAAGCAAGTTTGAATACCATATTTCTAGAAACATAATTAAGCATATAGCTTTTAAGGACTAATTTGCATAATTATTTATAAAGTTTAAAGGCAAATAAATAAAATCACATGAAATAAGATTAAAAGAATAGAGGAAAGAATAAACCTTTAATGCAAAATTTCCAATTAAATGAGTTTTCAAGAAAAGGTACAGTAACTCAGACGAACGTCGAACAAGCATAAGCGAAGAAGAACATCAAAGCTAGTGAACATTGCTTCAACGGAATTCTCGACTATCGACTCCACTGTTTTGCGTGTGAAAAGAGATGTTTTGAAGTATTTTTTTTGTTGGGTTTTGGGTTATGGATTGCTAGATTTTTTGAAAGAAAGACGAAGAAAGAATGACACAATTAGAAATTCCTTTAGCGTAGAAGAAGAAAAATAATTTCTCTCAATTACCTCCTCTCTCCTTTTTATCTCTCTCCCTCTTTTCTTCTCACATTTCTCTTCTATTTATAGAAAATAAATTCGGAATTTTTTCAGATTTTATTTTTTTATATATTTTATTTTATTATTTTATAATTAAAAAGAATTCTCACTTCCCATTTTTCTTATTGTTTTTAAAAATAATTTCTCACTTTCCTTTACTTTTATTTTTTAAATTTCCCACATTTTGTACTTTTCTTTTTTTATTTTCCACTTATTTTACTTTTCTTTTTTTAATTTTCACTTATTTTACTTTTCTTTTTTAAATTTCCACTTTCTTTTAATTTTTTTTAAAAAAAATTTCAGCTATCTTTACTTTTATTTTTTAATTCCAACTCTCATTTACTTTCATTTTTTTAAATTTCCACATTCTTTTACTTTTACTTTTTTAATTTTCCACTTTCTTTTACTTTTTAAAAAAAGATAATTGTCACCTACTTTTACTTTTACTATTTTATTCCATACTTTTAATTTTTCTATTATTTTATTCCCATCTGAAAATTAATAAAAATATTTAATATTTCTGGATTGTTTAATTTATTTTATTTTAAAATTAAAATAACAAAATAAAATAAAAATAATACTAATAGTAATAATTTTACCTTTTAAATTATTTTTAACTCTTACCCTATATATAAATTTTTTTTAACAAAGCTAAAAAAATATATTAAATTTCTAAAAATATTTAATATTAGAAGGTGATAAATATTCAAATATAGTAAAAAATTAGGTGCTCAGAGCTGCCCCTCTTTGCTTGGAAACATGAAGAGTTTTCAGGCAAAGACTAGGTGAGCCATGTGACTAATTATTGATCAAACCATTATTCAAAAGGGAAAGAAAATAAAAGATAGGGTGCAACCGAGTTCTGGTTTTGGACAGCTTACATATCCCGAGTTATAGGGGAATCAGGTCACGTATAGTTCAAGGAGAATGGTGGAATGATGAGATGAGGAGTCGAGTGAGGTTCCGTTGAGGCTCCGGTCCGCGGTCCTGATATTAAAAAAAAGAAAAAAAGAAACTAAACAAGCCTATCAGCTATGAGTTACAAGATTCCTATCTATGAGTCTTCTGAAACTTGATCTTGAGTCTTGACTGGTTCTTCATGCAGACTCTAATCTAAAACATTGATGCTCGCTAGTTGTAGGTGCTAGTTCATTGTTCTATATCTTCTTCTAATCAAAACAAGACTCCAATGCTCGTGGCTTCGGTCATGTCTAGAGCATTCCACATCTTTTCAACTGCTTTTGCATTTTGGATTCACCTATTTTTCTTTTCTTTTATTCTGAATTGAGACTTCTTCTTTTGGTCATCTCGAACCTTGTGCCTCGAGGTAAAATCTACTCAGACACCAAAAAAACAAACAAACTAAATTTTTCTGCCCTAGTTTGCACTAGAAATATTTTGTGAGTTATTGTAACAAAATTCTAAACTACTTCTTTATTAAAAGCAATAAAAGGTGGGGAATGGTGTACCCCGAAAAAACAATAGAGACTAGGGAATGAAGACCTTATGTCTAAAATGAAAGAAACTAGGGAGTGCAGACCTTATGTTGGAAAAACGACTAGGGATTGGTGTACCCATATACTGGTAAGGAAATATAACCGGGGGTTGGTACCCTGTATTACGAAAACAAATGTATTTAGGGGTTGGTACCCTGCATTACTGAAAGAATGTAATCATGGCATGACGTCCTATATTACTGAAAGAAAATGTAACCAGGGGATGACACCCTGTATTATGGAAAAGAAATATTACCAGGGGTTGGTGCCCTGTATTACTGAAAGGAAATATAACCAGGGGATGATACCCAGTATTACGGAAAATAAACGTTACCAGGGGTTGGTGCCCTGTATTACTGAAATGAAAATGAATCCTCTGGGCGAAAAAGGTTTTACCTGGGTTAAACTGCGAAAAGCGAGCATGGGCGAAGAGTACTTCTACCCGGAATATGAGCTAGATCTCCCTAGGAGAAAATTTTCTACCTGGGTTAAGCTACGTAAAACAACATGAGCGAAGAGTACTTCTACTCGGAATTATGAGATGAATCCCCCTAGGCGAAAAGATTTTACCTAGGTTAAGCTACGAAAAAACAGTCTTGGCGAAAAATACTTCTACTCGGAACTATGAGCTGGATCCCCCTAGATGAAAAGGTTTTACCTAGGTTAAGCTACGAAAAATAACCTGGGCGAAGAGTACTTCTACCCGGAACTATGAGCTGGATCCCCCTAGATGAAAAGGTTTTACCTAGGTTAAGCTACGAAAAATAACCTGGGCGAAGAGTACTTCTACCCGGAACTATGAGCTGGATCCCCCTAGGCGAAAAGGTCCTACCTGGGTTAAGCTACGAAAGACAAGCCTGGGCGAAGAGTACTTCTACTCGAAAATATGAGTTGAATCCTCCTAGGCGAAAAGGTTCTACCTGGGTTAAGCTACGTAAAACATCCTGGGCGAGGAGTACTTCTACCCGGAACTATGAGCTGGATCCCTCTAGGCAAAAAGTTTCTACCTGGGTTAAGCTACGAAAAACAAGCATGGACGAATAGTACTTCTACCCGGAACTATGAGCTAGATCTCCATAGGAGAAAAGGTTCTACCTGGGTTAAGCTACATAAAACATCCTGGGCAAAGAGTACTTCTACCCGGAACTATGAGCTGGATCCCTCTAGGCAAAAAGTTTCTACCTGAGTTAAGTTACTGTAAAACAACCTGCGCGAAGTGTACTTTTACCCGAAACTATGAGCTGGATCCCCCTAGGCGAAAAGGTTCTACCTGGGTTAAGCTACATAAACTATCCTGGGCGAAGAGTACTTCTACCCGGAACTATGAGCTGGATCCCCCTAGGCGAAAAGGTTCTACCTGGGTTAAGCTACATAAACTATCCTGGGCGAAGAGTACTTCTACCCGGAACTATGAGCTGGATCCCCCTAGGCAAAAAGGTTCTACCTGAGTTAAGATACTGTAAAACAACCTGAGCGAAGTGTACTTTTACCCAAAACTATGAGCTGGATCCCTCTAGGCGAAAAAGTTCTACCTAGGTTAAGCTACAAAAAACAAGCCTGGGCGAAGAGTACTTCTACACGGAACTATGAGCTGGATCCCCATAGGCGAAAAGGTTCTACCTGGATTAAGCTACAAAAAACAAGCCTGGGCGAAGAGTACTTCTACCCGGAACTGTGAGCTGAATCCCCCTAGGCGAAATAGTTTTACTTGGGTTAAGCTACGTAAAACAACATGAGCGAAGAGTACTTCTATCTGGAATTATGAGCTGGATCCCCCTAGGCAAAAATGTTCTACCTGGGTTAAGCTACCAAAATGAGAGGTATGAGCATTAGTGATGCATGCTAAAAGTAAAGGAAAGTGGAGATTTTGAGGAAGCTTACCTTTGGTGACATTCGTCCTTTAGGAATCGCCATCCTGCACTGCTTTGTTCCTGCTGCAAACAAAGAAAAATCATGAGTGTTCAAAGTGGTGGTCAGTTTGTGGCTTTGATGCCCTTACCGAGGTTGGGTGCCTTTTTAATGTATCCGTTCACTTCAAACGAGAGCCTCGTAATCGGTCTTATGATGCTTTCTTTGCCTTAGTCTTGGAACAGAGTTTGTCACGACCCAAAATCCCACCACATGCGTCGTGATGGCACCTAGTCTCTAAGTCTAGGTAAGCCGATTTTTAATTACCTTTTTAAAGCCATTTTTTTTGTAATCAAAACTAACATCGGAAATAATTACAATACACAACCTCCCAAGACTGGTAGTACTGAGTCACGAACTCTAACTGAATACATAGAATGATCATGAGGACCAAATATACAATATTATTTGATTACAAATTAATAGTACAATAAAATGATAAGACTCCAAGGGACTGCGACGACCAAGCAGCTCTACCTTGAATCCTTACGGTTCCGCTTTAACTCTGCTCAAGTCTGATATCTTCAATTACCTGGCTCTGCACAAAAATGTGCAGAAGTGTAGAGTGAGCACACCACAACGGTGCCCAGTAAGTATCAAGACTAACCTCAATGGAGTAGAGACGAGGTACAATCAAGATACTCACTAGTCTAATAACTTGTGCATTATAATATACAAAATAATAGAAAACAAATAATAATAAAGGCAGGATAAAACAACTAGTGATATGCACAACAGACAACAATAATCCCATTAATATCACTCAAAAATTAATAAACACAATTACATCCAATTAAATCAAGCCCTTCAAATAAATGTCTTTCACATAGTTCTTCCAGATAATTCTCTTTCAAATATAATTTTCTCAAATAATTATTTTTTTCAAATATAATTCTTTCAATAAATCTTTTCGAATTCAATTTGCTCAAATAAATATCTTTCAAAATATAATTCTTTTATATAATATTTTCTAAGTAAAAATCCTTTCAAATAAATATTTTGAATATAATTCTTTCAATTAAAAAGTCACCATGTGACACCTCATTTCAAAATCATCAAAATACGGGTCTCAGCCCATTTTCATATTTTTCGTAAATACGGGTCTCAACTCATTTTTATATTTTCACGACATCTCGTGCCCATAATTAAATCATCATATTTTCCCGGCACCTTGTGCCCTCATTTCATATCACAACTGAACGGACAATTCACGTGCCCAATATCATTATCATTTCATCACAGCACCTCATGCCCACATTTTATATCACAACTGCACGAACAATTCACATGTCAATATCCTCAATGTATATAAAATCCATATGATCAATTTATTTCCACTAAAGTGAGTTTAAAAGTTTTTAAATCAAGTAAGAAATCAACAAAGAATTGAATTTATTTTTAGAAATTATTTGGGTGAAGAAAATAACTTTGCACTTATATCAAGGCATCAGATAAACTACTGGTTTGGTTGTAAAACTATTTAATTTAAAACATAATAATAATTCCTTTTATTTAAATCAACTCAATCATCAAAAATTAGTAAGAAAAAACTAGAAATATACTTCTTCAGAGTCTCGTGCTAAAAAGCCAAAGTCAACACAATACAACTAGGAGCACAAAATATATAATAATAAAGTCAACTAGTACATCACGGAAGAAGACAAGATTTTACATATTAAATGAAACAAAATCACCCAAGGCAAGAACATGATTAAAGAAATATCAACAAGGCACTCCCGAGCTACCGCCTCGTAGTCCCAAATCATAAATAAATTCACAATATCTCATTTACTTATATCACCGCGGGAGCCTTCATATTTAATTTTAAAGAAATCATTTTTTCGAAATAGCATCCCGCGTTTTAGCCACCCTTATCGCACCGCATGACTTCTAGTAGTTTCCCTACTAGCCACACGTTTCAAGCCACCCCTATCTCACCGCATGTGTTTCAACACCCTGACCTTATATCACCGCATGACTTTTAGTAGTTCCCCTACTAGCCACGCGTTTCAAGCCGCCCTTATCTCACCGCATGCGTATCAATATTACAATATTTTACAAATCGCACCTCAAGTGCCCAGATATCACAGCATAATACAACTTGCACCTCAAATGCCCAAATATTATAATATTTCATAAATTGCACATCAAATGCTCAAATCTTACAACATATCACAGATTGCACATCAAGTGCTCAATTCTTACAACATATCACAAATTGCACATCAAATGCTCAAATATTACAACTTGCCACATAAATCAATAATACATTATTTTCCACAATAAGGAGTCCATGGCTTGACCATAATATGCACAAAATCTTAACAAAAATATCCGGGAGTGAACAACTCAACAAAATAATATTTCACATAAATTCAAGGTGACAATCGCACCAAATTATCATATAAAACCAATTTCAATAAACAAGGATCTAGGTATGACAAATAGAGGATTTAATAAGTGCCAATAATTTCCAACTTAATACATAAGGGCGTATAATTATTTTAATCAATAAAATTTGCACATATAAACCGAGTACGTACTCGTCACCTCGCGCACATGGTTTTTAATTACACAATTTGCACATAATACTCAATGCCTGAGGGGTAATTTCCCCACTCGAGGTTAAACAAGACACTTACCTTTTAGAAGTTATGCCAATATTTCAAAATTGCCTTCTTGCTTGAATTGGCTTCCGGAATGCTCAAATTTATTCAAATCAGTTGTATAACTTCATTAAAATTTATCGAAAATAATTCCGGATAATAAAACGTTGACTTAAAAATTTATTCCAAAAAGTCAACAAAAGTCAACGCGGAACTCGCCCCTCGGAACCAGACATGTTTTTCATGAAATCCGAACACCCATTCCGATACGAGTTCAACCATACCAATTTTATCTTGTTTTTGGAAGATTTTACAAAAATATTAATTTTTTCTCCATTAAATCTGAATTAAATGATGGATTCAAAAACATAATCATGGAAATTAATTAAAACTAGATAAGAATCACTTACCCCAAACACCCACGCAAGAATCTCTCCGAAAATCGCCTTCTACCGAGCTCTCAATTAGATTTTGAGTTATGAACTCAAACCCCCATTTTTGGGAATTTTAATTCTGCCTAGATATGCCTTCTTCGCGTTCGTGACCATAGCTTCGCGTTCGCGAAGCACAAAAAAATGTGCTGCCTAGATTCCTTCTTTGCGTTCGTGATATTCTTATCGCGTTCGCGATGCCTTCCGACCTCTGCCCTTCGCGTTCGAGAGACACGAGTCGCGTTCGCGAAGGCTTAACGCCAGGCAGGCCCCCAACTCCCTTTCCTCTTCGCATTCGCGTCTGCCCACTCGCGTTCGCATAGGCTTTCCTCATCTCCTTCTTCGTGTTCGCGGCTTCTTCATCGCGTTCGCGATGGGCAAATCCCAGCCATCCAAAATCCTTCTTCGCGAACGCGTGAGACCCTTCGCGTTCGCGAAGAACAATACCAGATATCAGTTCCAGCAGTTGCAAAACAAGGAGAAATGATCCGAAACCATCCCGGAACTCATCCCCCCTCCCCCCCGGGACCTCAACCAAACATATCATCAAGTCCCAAAACATCATACGAACTTAGTCGAACCTTCAAATCACCTCAAACAACTCGAAAATCACGAGTCATACCCCAATTCAAAATCTATGAACTTTGAACTTTCAAATTCTATAACTTGTGCTAAAACATATCAAATCAATCCGGAATGACTTCAAATTTTGCACACAAGTCTATGAACCTACTCCAACTTCCGGAATCAGATTCCG
Organism: Nicotiana otophora; assembly: GCA_000715115.1. Classification (NCBI taxonomy): domain Eukaryota; kingdom Viridiplantae; phylum Streptophyta; class Magnoliopsida; order Solanales; family Solanaceae; genus Nicotiana; species Nicotiana otophora. Next base: position 30,322 of record AWOL01S0007678.1, read on the forward strand.
ACCCCGATATCAAAAAGTCCACTTCCGGTCCAATTCTCCAAAAATTTAACTTTTGTCATTTCAAGCCTAAATTGGCTACAGACCTCAGATTCACAGTCCAGACACGCTCCTAAGTCCAAAATTACCCAACGGAGCTAACGGAATCGACGAAACTCCATTCCAGAGTCGTCTTCATACATTCCCGACTATGGTCAAAATTCTAAGACTTAAGCTTTCATTTTGGGAATCAAGTGTCCCAAATCATTCCAAATCATCCGGTAACTAAATTCAACCACACACGCAAGTCAATACACATAATAAGAAGCTGCTTAGGGCCTTATGCCACTAGACGGGGCTTAAATTCTTAAAAGGACAAGTCAGGTCATTACAGAGCTAGACCGAAAGGGATTCAAAGAAAACCAAACATTGGAATGGACAATGAATTTAGACGAGGGGCATCCCTTTCGGGAAAAGGAAAAAAGGACTTATCTAGAGTACCTACGGACTTTAATGAACATGACATGCCTTTTGGACTGGATGCTTGATCTGTGTAAACTGTCTGACTCTCAGAAATTCATCACAACGTTTGCCTCGAAACCGAAAATCCTTGCCCAGGACTGTCCATACCAATGGCTGTAAAGATCTTCTTTTCGATCAGTAGTGCCCTTTGCGGGTTTTAACCAGCTGACCTCTCTCATTTCTCTTCTCACCATCGCCTTATAGTACCCTTTGCGGGTTTTCACTAACAAGACTCTTTCATTTTCATTTTATCTGCTCGCCATCGCCCTATGGTGGCTGTGAGGGTTTTCACCAATAAGACTCTTATTTTATTTCTCTCATTTGGTTGTATGAGATCCAAGTAACTGTATCCTCCAATTCTTGAACATTTTCGTTAATTTGATCGGAAGGACTTGAAAAGGATTTGGGTAAAAAGAATTTGGATTGATTTACAACTTTGGAACCTTTAAGGCGAAACCATCGACGAACCATTGTAACATCTGCCACAGTTTCAGTTTTTTTTTTTTTTTTTTTTTTTTTTTTTGGAAATGTGAATTTTTATTTTGGTGTGATTGAACCCCAAAGAGAGGTTGCCTACGTGTCCATTCGGAATCAAGTTGAATGTAGTTCAAGGAACCCTTTTTTATTTTATTTTCTCTTTCTTTTTCCTCTTCTTTTTTTTCATTTTTCATTTTCTTTTTATCTTTTTTTGTTTGTTTGTTTTTTTTTCTCTTTTTTTTTTCTTTTTCAATAACACTTTCAAGTTCAAAGAGGGTGATCAAAGAAAAGTAACCGGCTCAAAGGGTTTGCAAAGGGCTGATAGTGCTCGGGTAGCGAGAATGAAAGCCTTCTTCATCCCAACCGGAGAACATTAATGCTATATAGAGGATCCAACATAGTACCTTTTGACTGCACCCACGTTGACAGTTGTTTCAGGGACATTTGCTTCGATGCTTCCCAGGTACAATGCTCCCTTTTGGAAGTACTCTCGCTACAATATATGGACCTTTCCAATTTGGAGCCAATTTTTCTTTAGTTGTTCCGATTCTTTATTTTATTTCCTTAAACTTATCTTCATTGTATTCTAATTCTTGATTCATTATTTCGAAGTCTGACAGCGTTTTAGAATTTGGGCATGAAATCCGCAAGCATGTCATGTCATTAAAATCTGCATTTAACAGAACTGAAAATAGAATAAGAGAAGTGACAAAGTCAAGAAAAGAGACATGGACGATGAATTATTAATTTGATTTGATTTTTTGATTTTTTTGATTTTTTGTAAAAATTTTAAAGATAGAAGGGTTTACACATCCAGATTACACCCTAAAATAATCCAGACGCAGAAAAAACGGCAAGATCGGCTACCGAGACTCCCGTCTCATAGGGGACTTTCAGGCTTGACAACTATTTTTTGGATTTTCTTCTGTCTCGGCAATGACTGCAATGGCCTTTAGTGCCGGATCAAATTCCCCATCTTCACAGATCATTCCGGCTATTGTCCCATTGGTGTGAGTAGGCAAATGATTCTTCATCATATTAGGGGCCTCTTCATCCCTAAGCACTATTGCCTTGACCTCGATGAGGTCTTCCACTGCTGTCTTAAGAGTCCAACAGTCTTCCGTATCATGTCCCACTGCTCCAGAGTGGTATTCACATCTAGCATTAGCCTGGTGCGATGGGGACTCAGAGTTTGGCCGGTTCGGGGCTACTGGCTGCAGTAGACCTAGCCTGATTAACTTTTGAAACAAGCTCGAGTATTATTCACCAACAGGGGTGAATGGATTCCTTCTGGGAAGGCTCTTTTTTTCTCTCCTTTTGTTGTTTTTTGCTATTTGTTTTTCTCTGTTATTTTTTTTGGTCACTCTATTCTTTCCTTTTCACTCAATTTTGTTTCTTTTTTTTTCGGTTTATTTTTCCACTTAATTTGTTTATGGCTATGATCGAATCTGATGGGGATTGCCTACGTATCATGATGCCGCATGAATTAGATCATTACGTAGTTCAAGAGAAGATCAAGAATAAAGTGAATAAACTAACCTTTGTTTCCTTTTTTTTTTACTCAAACACAAAACAGATCACTAAAACTTCTAACATGGAACATATTTTTGAGTTTTGATTATTTTTGGAGGGGAATTTCTGAAAGGAAAACTTCTTTATGAGTAAAGAAAATATTTTTGGATTTGATTTTTTTTATTTGTTTTTAAAATTTTTAAAAAGAAAGACTTCTAAAGAAGAAAGAAAATATTTTTTTTAAAATTTTGAATTTTATTTTATATTTTCCGAAGAAAGACTTCTAAAGAAGGAAAAAAAATATATTTTTGGATTTTGATTTGATTTTCTTTTTCGAATGAAAGACTTCTAAAAAGAAAGAAAATATTTTTGGTTTTAAATTTTGTTTTATTTGGGATTTTCTAAGGAAAGACTTCTAAAGAAGGAATTAAATGAAAATATATTTGAATTTTTTAAAATTGGGGTTGGAACCGATGAGGTTTTCCTACGTATATCACATCCGGTGAGAATCAGACCCGCGTAGTTTAGTAAAAACCGACTATGTTCTTTTCTCTTTTTATTTTTATGAAAATTAATCTTTAAAAACTATTCGCACTAGACCACATCATTTTTTCTTTTTTTTTTCTCTGTTTATTCAACTAATTTATGCTAAAGTCGATCAACATGCAAGCCTCCCAAATAATGCAACAAATAGAACATAACATGACATAATAGTCTCAACAAGGTACCTGTCCTAAAACAGAACTCGGCCCCTGTGCCAACCCTTGCTAAGTCAAATACACGTGATGCAAACAAAGCGAACCTACTAGGAATATACGGCATGAGGCTTATTCTTCTAAGTTTAAATCGTGATGGAGAAGGTATCTAGACTGGCTTACTCGAGCGGACAACTCGAGTCGAGGAGGGTCAGCGTACCAGTAGCATTGCTTTCCGGCTTGGCTGGTGGTGCTCCCAACCTAAAATATGTGTGACTTAAATCCTTCACCGGGTGACAAGCACATCGGCTATCTCAAAGAAAGCGGGCTATATCAAGCAAATGCCCAATTAATTTCAAGAAGACTCAGAGGGGTGCGTGAGAAGACAATTTATATGTACAATTCAACAATATCAAAGCGGTAAAAAGCGGGGAAGTAGCACATTAGGCACCAATAAATCATAAAATATACAAAAATTAATAAAGCCAAATAAAAGTCAATATGTACAAGCTCGGATTCTGGTTGAGGTCCCCAGTAGAGTCGCCAGAGCTATCACACCCCTTTTATACCCCCCAAAAAAGATATGTATTATGGATTATTATAGGTTAAAGAGGTTTTCCAATTAAAGCGATAAATTTGAGTAGGGATTATTTTATTTACAGAGTCCCCACTTGGAATTGATTTTCTTGGGTGTTCCAAGTCACCTTTTATTTGAATCCCTAGTCAAATGAAGGTTTGACTCTATTATTATTGGTCTGCGAAAATAAAGTCCGGATAAGAAATTTTGTTGACCGGGAAGAAGGTGTAAGGTATTCCACGAGTCTCGTGGTTCTAGCATGGTCGCTTTATTGACTACATTTGGCTTGAATTAATTTTGGACAAACTGTGATTTATTGGTTTCCATGCTTTATCTATCCGCTTTTAATTATTAAAATATGGAATTATCTTTGAAACGAATCACGTGTGTGAATCCGTTTTGTTTATTGCGCCAAAATCATGCCACGCGTATGTGTACACAATTAATAACATTTTATTATATTAAGATTGTTTTGACCAAAGTTGCGCGAACACATACTTCTGTTTTAATTTTGAAAATCACAATTATGCCACACGAACATATACATAATCGCGATAAACTAAATAAAAACGCTCCTAAACACTCTAACGATGTTCATTATTCTTTCTAAACTTTGAGATTATTGTGAGGTCATGAATTATGGAATTACTTGTGGAAGAAGTGTATGATTATAGATATTTGAATAAATAAACCATCATATACCAATACCCTATAGCCCAACAATTGAAGCCTAAACTTATTATGGTCCAAATCTTCCCAACTTTAAAGCAAGTTTGAATACCATATTTCGAGAAACATAATTAAGCATATAGCTTTTAAAGACTAATTTACATAATTATTTATAAAGTTTAAAGACAAATAAATAAAATCACATGAAATAAGATTAAAAGAATAGAGGAAAGAATAAATCTTTAATGTAAAATTTTCAATTAAATGAGTTTTCAAGAACAAGTACAGTAACTCAGACGAACGTCGAACAAGCATAAGCGAAAAAGAACATCAAAGCTAGTGAATGGAGCTCCAACGGAATTCTCGACCTCGACTATCGACTCCACTGTTTGGTGTGTGAAAAGGGATGTTTTGAAGTATTTTTTTGTTGTGTTTTAGGCGATGAATTGCTGGAGTTTTTGAAAGAAAGACGAAGAAAAAATGACATAAGTAGAAATTCTTTTGGCGTAGAAGAAGAAAAAATAATTTCTCTCAAATTATTTTTACCTTTTAAATTATTTTTAACTCTTACCCTATATATAAAAAAAATAACAAAGCTAAAAAATATATATTAAATTTCTAAAAATATTTAATAGTAGAAGGTGGTAAAAATTCAAATATAATCAAAAATTTGGTGCTCACAAAAAATAGCCACAATTTCAAAAGTAATCGAAATTTAGTCATTTTTTCACGTAAAGATAAAATATGAACAAAGACACTCTTAAAAATACGAAATATTCCAGCATAATATGTTTGAGTTCGAAATTTTTACATATGAGCTTTTAGCATAATATGCTGAAACTTTATAATGTACTGAAATTCCATCATAATATGCTGGAAGTTTATGTGCATGAGCTCCATAATCCCGCATATTATGCTAGAACTTTTCTGCTGGAGTTCCAACATAATATGCTGGAAGTTTATACACAGGAGCTTCATAATCCAGTATATTATACCAGAACTTTTCGTGTTTCAGTAAAACAACGACTTTTTTTCAATAATATTTCAAACGCTGGCTATTAAATTGACTATCCCGTGCTATTTTTACAAAAAAAAAAAAAAAAAAAAAAAAGGGGAATTGGGTGGGTGGCGAAGAGAGTTTCCAGGAGGTTCCTAACATAAAGTTGCATAAACCCTCATGCGCCATCCATTGTGCTTCCACTTTTTCCCAACAATAGGAACCCTACACAATGATGAAACTATCTGAGTTCAGATCTCAGTCATCAACTATTGTGTTTTTGTGTCACTTCCAAATCTCAAAAAGATCATGAAAGTTACCTTCCATTGTAACACTTTTTGGTACCCAAAAAACGAATTTTATACTAGGTATCATAACTATTTTAAAAGAATAACTTGTATAGGGCAAAAATTCGGACGTACAGGTGTACCAACAGATATATGAGCAATGGCGAAACCAGAAAATTCAATAAGGGTGTTCAAATGCCAGTAGGCCATGTAAGGGTGATCAAAGTCTATTTTAATGAATACCCTTTGCCAGTGGACTATGTAAAGGTGTTCAAAGTCTATTTTTAATCAATAACAAATAATATTTTTATCTCATACGTAGTATAATTTTTCGGCGAATGATGGTCAGTTGACCACCCTTGAGCCAACATAGCTTCGTCCCTGGACGTTAGACGTAGGAGTCCAGACCCAGGGACAGTCTGGCACTCTTGGTATCGTAGCCGGTGGCCTCGACCAATAGATCTGATATAGTGGTAGCCGGTCCCTCAGAAGTCACAGTGCCATCTTGAAGTGGTTTGGCCCCGGGGATCCCCGCGCCAACTGGAGGCATTCTCACCAACTCTCTGACATCAGAATCAGAGACGACTTTTCCACAGTCCTTTTTTTAAATTATTTTTTATCGTCGGAAGGCCAAATCATGAAAAAGGCTCTTGCTTGTCTTATATAGTTAGCTTCTTAATGAAGCAAAGGCCCATACCCATTACAACACAAGCACCCTATTGAAGAAAGAATTTTGATAAATACAAAAAGTGTATAATTCTATTGGGTTGATATCTTAAGCATGTCTTGTTGATTCTTTGTATTTTTTGTCTTAAACTGTTGTACGGTTCACATAATTCAAACTAGTTCACAATCATTTTTGATTCACTTGCCTTTAACCCTTTTTCTTTATCAAAACAACTGTAAAAACATGCAGCAATTTTTCTGGTAAACATAACTATATACCTAATTAACTTGTAATGATTTGGTATATCTCAGCTCCTTGACTTACCGAGGATATCGTCATTCTATAGTTTAGATTGGTACTATATAATGCCTCATGTATTACATTTATTTCGATCTTTTGTGATGTAATGTGCACAACTTAAACGAATAAATGAAAGTGCTCACTTTCTAACAGTTTAAATGCATAGGTCCAGGAGTATATGAGAGGTTATATTGAGACATTAACCTTTTGAGTGAGACGATTCACACAATTCATCACGTCTACACACTAACCGTGTGGTAAACTTGGTGCATTCACATAAGACAATAGCCAATCGAATGTAATGAAGAAACACCTCTACTCTTTGAACCAAGTCTTTCTGATAAGGCATAAACTAAATCAAGTGGCTCGTGAGTGACTAGCCAACGTTTCTGTCTTTTCACTTTCCACCAGTAAATAAATGTAACTATAGCTAAGAGAACTAGAGGAACCTACATTTTGCCAATCTTTACTTCGTTGAAACACAAAGTCCTCAAGTATACGATCAACATACAAAACGTTCAAGCTTAAATGCGCCTTAACATGAATAATCAAGCATTTATACAGAAAAAACTCTCGGGGATCAGTAACGAGACCAGTTAATCCTGATGCTGAAGCTGTATATGGAGATGCAAGATAAATTTGACCTTTCCTTATGACCTATTCGTCTAGGGAAGTTTCTGTTTGTGGTTGAGACACAGACCTGCAAATCAAAATGCTCGTTGTGGTCAAGTTGTTACACATTGCAATATAGTAATGACCTTTCATTTCATTGTTAATAAGAAACTTGAAGAACTAGCCATAAGACGAATGAGCTAATCTTGTAAGGACAAATCGATCAACTAAAGACCACATTATTGACGCAGGCAGGAGTATAATTTAAATTACAATATGAAGTATGCTAAAATGGTATGACAAACATTTACAACTAGACTTCATTGAATAAGGCATTGCGCTTTAAGATAAACTGCAATTCCACTGTATAAATATCGTGGCTCACATTCATTCTTAAGCGCAAGATGGAAATATTGAAGAATATTAGATCTTCATCATTGACCTATGACCACTATCAACTTGTTTCTATAGTAAGTATGAAACTTGCCTGAGGTTCATTCAAGCGTGCACGAGTGTTGATGGCAGGCTATAATCTCATGTTTTAGTCGATTATTACATTTCAATTTACTGCACTTTAGTTGAGTTTGAGTTTTAATCGCTAGTGTTTTGTACTAATTGTGTGTTTTATGTCTTGTAGGAGTGATTCCGAGCTATGTAGATGTTATGGAATGAATTCAAGTGATTTGGAGCTTTGAAGTCCGAGTAAAAATCCAAGGAATTAAGGCGGGATCGTGTTCGGGGATCAACATGATAGTTAAGAACGAACGAAGAATAGAGCAGGCATATTGTGCAGTGTCTAGTAAGCACCACAGCTAGGACTTGCTGGTTTATCACAGCCGGCATCCTCAAAATTCTGTGAACAAGTTTTGTCACCAGATTCTGGAACTGGAAGAGTACATAAATCCATCTACACCTGAAAATATTCCAAAGTTTTGCATCATATGGCACGACACCATAACATTCACGTTGAATAATATGTTAAGAGTACAAACCTTCCGAGTAGCAGGGACAAGGAATGTTGGAACTTTGACCTTCTTTCCCTGCAATGATGCAAAACTCAGTTAGGCAACAGAGCTTTAACAAACAAAAACATTTCTGAGCAATATGCTAAAAAGAATTGGCCGCCCTTGTAAAACTGGCATTTCCACTCAGTTCAGTTCAATTTTTCAGAGATGGTCAGAAAAAGATCACATCCCAAACTTCCACCTAAAATGCATATTCTATAATAATACAAAGGAATATAATGTAGTTGGACAAGTGCAAGAAATGCCTTTGAGAGCCTCGCATCCCAACAGTAAGTCATGCATACAGATATGCATCGTGTAGGATTGAGTTAAATAGGCAGTTAAAGGAATTACAGAAGACAAGTGCAACGTACAGAATAAATAGCTAAGCTCACATTTGAAATTTTGAGAAAGAGATTTCATCTTACAGAAGCTAGGAAAAGTTTTGCAGCAGCGCTGAAGTCCTCTGTCTTTGCACCAGTACAATATCCAATATATACTCTTGTCAATCTTTAACATCTTTGCATTTTCTTGCCAAAACACGATTATCAGGAGAATGAGGCTGAAGAGTACATAAGAAAAGATTAAGATACTTCAAGATGACTTAAATAAGTGCATGGCCGCTTCTATTCTACAACAAAGAATTGTATGTGTAATATGACCATTATTTTGTCAAATGGAGTCCATCTCACATAAGCATAAGTATCTTTGCAAAGTGTAGACTTTTTTGACAATATTCTTTGGGACCCAAAAATATTTGATTGTGTGTTGGACATCATTTGCACAAGTTGTATCTCTTCTTTTACACTTAAGAGGTCAAGACTTTTTTGCCTATAAAAGGGAAGGCCATTAGCTCATTTTAAACACACAAACAAGACTTGTCTTCAATTCTTGTTTCTTCCTTTCTTCCTTTATTAAGAGTATTTTATATGAGAGTTAGTGTTGGGAAGCACTTGTATGAATCCTTTCTTTGGAGTGATCTTGTGAGGTTATTCTCTTAAGGTATTTGGGATTAATTAGAGTGTTTACTCTAATTTTGTACTCTCTTTTGTACTCTTATTATTATAGTAAATTGCTCCTCCGCTTGTGGACGTAGGTCACTTTGACCGAACCACGTTAAATTTGTGTCTTCTTTATCTACTTTAATTGTCGTTGTTATCAACTTCCATTGTCTTTGTTATTGTCATTATACCGTTGTTTGGCTANGACCGAACCACGTTAAATTTGTGTCTTCTTTATCTACTTTAATTGTCGTTGTTATTGTCATTATACCGTTGTTTGGCTAAATTTCGCACTACCCGGGTTCCCGATCCTAACAAATTGGTATCAGAGCCGGATCTAACCGGGTTAGTTTCAATAGCCAAAATGATTCTAACGAAGACCTATGTTGAGAAATTTGACTGAAGAGCAAACTTCGGAATGGGGCAATTAAAGGTGGAAGCTATCCTAATTCAGGATGGCTTAGATTTGGCGTTGCAAGGAAAGGAGAAGAAACCGGATAAAATGACGGACGAGGAGTTTGCCATCATAGACAAAAAGACAAAAGCATGTATTATTTTAAATCTCTCAAATGAGGTTTTACATGAAGTTTCTATAGAAACCACAGTTAAAGGCATGTGGAAAAAATTGAAAACCTTATATATGAAGAGGACAGTGGAAAATAGACTTTACCTGAAACAGAAGCTTTATACAATTTGTATGAGTGAAGGTACCTTTATTCTCTCTCATCTTGACACATTTGATTCTATTCTTATGGATTTGAGTAACATAGATGCTGAAATTAAAGATGAGGATCAAGCTGTGTTACTACTTTGTTCTCTACCCCCATCTTTTAAGCATATAAGAGATACTATGCTTTATGCAAAGGATAATATCTCTTATAAGGATATTAAATCTATCTTAAAATCAAAAGAACAGATAGATAGTGATATTACTGGGGAAGCTAGTGGAACTCAAGCGGAAGTTGGCTTGTTTGTTAGGGGCAAATCCGACTCCAATTCCAGATACAATAATTTAGAGTGTCGCTATTGTCATAAGAAAGGTCACAATATCTCTGAATGCTATAAACTGAAAAATAAAGAAAAGCACAAAGAAAGAAAAAATGAGCACAAAAATACTGACACCGCCGAAGCTAGTGTAGCAACTGATGAGGTTGAGGGAACTATATTTTTAGCAACTGAAACTAGTTTCAGATTAGACAATGAGTGGATTTTAGATTCCGGTTGTTCATATCATATGTGTCCTAGAAGGGACTTGTTTTCTACATATGATTCAGTTGCAGGTGGAGTTGTCCAATTGGGTAACAATGTTACTTGTAACGTTATTGGCAAAGGTACAATTCGGGTCAAAATGCACGATGATGTGGTGAGAACTCTTACCGATGTTAGATATGTTCCTGAGTTGAAGAAAAATCTCATATCTTTGGGCACTTTAGAATCCCTTGGGTGCAAATTCACTGGTGAAGGTGGAGTTCTGAAAATTTTTCAAGGTGCTCGTGTGATCATGAAAGCACACAGATCTGGTTCGTTGTATACTTTATTGGGATCCACTGTTATAGGCCCTACTACAGTTTCGGTATCAGACAATTTGTCTGATTTTGATGGCATTAAATTTTGACATATGCCCATTGGGGCTTTTGCGGAGAAGGTGGAGCAAATTTACTATATCATCCAAAATTAGGCCAAGGTGGAGATTTGTAATATGGCCATTATTTTGTCAAATGGAGTCCATCTCACATAAGCATAAGCATCTTTGCAAAGTGTAGACTTTGTTGGCAATATTTTTTGGGACCCAAAAATATTGCATTGTGTGTTGGACATCATTTGCACAAGTTGTATATCTTCTTTTACACCTAAGAGGTCAAGACGTTTTTGCCTATAAAAGGGAAGACCATTAGTTCATTTTAAACACAACAACAAGACTTGTCTTCAATTCTTGTTTCTTCCTTTCTTCCTTTATTAAGAGTGTTTTNAGTTGTTCATATCATATGTGTCCTAGAAGGGACTTGTTTTCTACATATGATTCAGCTGCAGGTAGAGTTGTCCAATTGGGTAACAATGTTACTTGTAACGTTATTGGCAAAGGTACAATTCGGGTCAGAATGCACGATGATGTGGTGAGAACTCTCACCGATGTTAGATATGTTCCTGAGTTGAAGAAAAATCTCATATCTTTGGGCACTTTACAATCCCTTGGGTGCAAATTCATTGGTGAAGGTGGAGTTCTGAAAATGTTTCAAGGTGCTCGTATGATCAATAAAGCACATAGATCTGGTTCGTTGTATACTTTATTGGAATCCACTGTTATAGGCCCTACTACAGTTTTGGTATCAGATAATTTGTCTGATTTTGATGGCATTAAATTTTGACATATGCCCATTAGGGCTTTTGCGGAGAAGGTGGAGCAAATTTACTATATCATCCAAAATTAGGCCAAGGTGGAGATTTGTAATATGGCCATTATTTTGTCAAATGGAGTCCATCTCACATAAGCATAAGCATCTTTGCAAAGTGTAGACTTTGTTGGCAATATTTTTTGGGACCCAAAAATATTGCATTGTGTGTTGGACATCATTTGCACAAGTTGTAT
>AWOL01S0007678.1:59912-72371 GCA_000715115.1 Nicotiana otophora
GCCTATACAGAAAGGGTCTTAAAACGCTTTTACATGGACAAAGCGCACCCATTGAGTACACCAATGGTTGTTCGATCACTTGAAGTGAATAAGGACCCGTTCCGACCTCCAGAAGAGGATGAGGAACTCCTGGGTCCTGAAACACCCTACCTCAGTGCAATTGGTGCACTTATGTATCTTGCTAATGCTACAAGGCCTGACATAGCATTTTCTGTTAATTTACTAGCAAGATATAGCTCTTCTCCTACACGGAGACATTGGAACGGGATTAAGCATATATTGCGATATTTAAAGGGAACTCTTGATATGAGTTTGTTTTATGCTAACGAAGATAGTGCAGATCTTGTTAGTTATGCAGATGCAGGTTATTTATCTGATCCCCATAATACTAGATCTCAATCTGGGTACGTGTTTACATGTGGAGGTACTATCATATCATGGTGCTCCACAAAATAATCTATTATTAATACTTCTTCAATTCATGCTGAAATAATAGATATTCATTAAGCAAGTAGGGAATGCATATGGTTGAGATCAATAATTTATTTTATTCAAGAAAAATGTGGTTTGGAATGCGAGAAAAGACCCACAATTTTATACGAAGACAATGCTGCATGAATAGCAGAATTGAAGGGAGGATTTATAAAAGGAGATAGAACGAAGCACATTTCACCAAAATTATTCTACACACACGATCTTCAGAAAAATGGTGACATTGATGTGCAACAAATCCGTTCAAGTGACAATCCGGCAGATTTATTCACCAAATCTTTACCAACTTCAACTTTTGAGAAGATGGTATACAAGATTGGAATGCNTCAACTTTTGAGAAGATGGTATACAAGATTGAAATGTGGAGACTCAAATATTTGAAACAAGATTTTCATCAGGGGGAGTAAAATACGCGATGTACTCTTTTTTCCTTACTAAGGTTTTTTTTCACAGGGTTTTCCTTATAAGGTCTTTAATGAGGCAGCTAGAAATGTGTATTACTAAATATGTGTACTCTTTTTCCTTCACTAGGATTTTTTTCACTGGATTTTTCCTAGTAAAGTTTTAACGAGGCACAATATCTTTTAATGAACATCCAAGAGGGAGTGTTTTGAAAATAATTATATTGTGGATGTCCATTTATTACTCTGCTATAGATAATCTTCCTGAAGAAAATTATCCATTTAGTACTCTGTTGAAATTTATCTACAAGCAACTGATGCAGGCAGGTTGCAAGCAACTCAATGAAATGATTTGCAGCAGTTTCTTATTAAACAGGCAGGTTGCAAGCAGCTCATGCGGACAGCTTACAAGCAGCTAAAGAAAAGCCTTGCAGCTGCTTCCTGAAAAGCCTCGCAGATGCTTTCTTTCTTCTATACATAGAGGAGCTTTCAGTTCATTATGTACATAAGTTTGAAGCTTGAATAATATATCAATCTCTCTCTACACTTGTCATCGATTTATTTACTTTATAATTTTTATTTTATAACACTATCTATAATTTAAAAAGAGTGGAAGAAGCATCCTCATTAAGCCAAGTGGCATCATCGTAATAAGCCACTTGGCACTTTAGGACAATCTTCCAAAAAACAAATTGGAGCTAGAAGATTATTTTCAAATTCCTTCAAAATTTCAGATTTCTTTATTTTTAAAATATTAAGATTTGTTTCTTTTTAACAAGTTAACTTATTCTAAAGCATACATTTATTAATCTTTAAAATTAAAAAGGAAATCTGATTTAGATTATTATTTAAAAATTAAACATTAATTGCACATTTTTAGGAGCTAGAAGATTATTTTAAAATTCCTTCACAATTTCAGATTTCTTTATTTTTAAAATATTAGAGATTTTTTCTTTTTAACAAGTTTACTGATTCTAAAGCATACATTTATTAATCTTTAAAATTAAAAAGGAAATCTGATTTACATTATTATTTAAAAATTAAATATTATAATATCAAATATTGCTAAAGGAATCAATTACATTGCATAGATTTAGATTTCCCAAACTTTTACCCAAAAAGTCAAAAATCGACCCCGGGCCCGCTTGGTCAAAACCCGAGGTTCAGACCAAAATCTATTTACCTATTTACCCCCTAGCCCGAATATGCAATTAGTTTTGGAATCCGATCTCAATTTGAGGTCTTAATCCCAATTTCCCAAAAATACTTAATTCTACCCAAATCCCCAATTTCTACCATGGAAATCCTAGATTTTAGGTTGAAAATTCATGAAATGTAATGGAAAATTGAAAGAAAATGGTTTAGAATCACTTACCAACATTTTGGGGAAGAATTTAGCTTGTGTTAATCGTCTCTAGGCCGTTTGGCTTTTGAAAAGTTGAAAGAATGGCTTAAGTCCCGTAATGGGACTGTTTAATAGCTGGGCGTTAGTGTTCATCGCATTCGCGAGGACACTGTCGCATTCGCGAAGAGCAGAGCTTGCCAAGCTTACGCGAAACTCTTATCGCGTTCGCGAAGGCTAAGCCCCCCTGGCCTTCGCGTTCGCGAGTCCTTGCTCGCGTTCGCGATGAAGAGTGACTGACTCTCTCCCCCAGGTCCCAAACACTACGCGTTAGCGTTGAGCTGGTCGCATTCACGAAGGGTAAAGCCCCTATCACTCCGCGTACCCAGCCTTCGCGTTCGCGAAGAAGAAAAACCCAGGCATCCCAGTTTCTACTTCGCGTTCGCGAGAGTGCCTTCTCGAATACGAAGAAGGAAACCAGAAGGCACTTGAAATATTGTAGTGGACCTATACCGGGCTCCAAAACCAAAACACGGACCCGGTATCAACAAGACCAAACATCAGTCAATTCTAAAAATCCTTAAATTCCCAAACTTTTAATTTTTCATCAAAATTTCATATCTCGAGCTAGGGACCTCAGAATTCGATTCCGGACATATGCCGAGGGCCCAAATTACAATACGGACATGCCGGGACCGTTAAAATATGGATCCGGATCCGTTTGCTAAAAATATTGACCGAAGTCAACTTAAATTAATTTTTAAGGCAAACATTCTCTTTTTATTAGTTTTTAACATATAAGCCATCCGGAAGAACACTCGGACTGCGCACGTAAATCGAGGAAGGCTAAGATGAGGTTTTTATGGCCTCGAAATGTAGAATTAGGTTCTAAAATATAAGATGACCTATCGGATCATCACAAACCCTATCAAAAAGTCAATTCCCCGCTCAAACTTCCAATAAACTTCATATTTTCGCCATTTACAGCCTAATTTAACTTTGGGCTTCCAAATACTTTTTCGGACACACTCCTAAGTCCAAAATTACCATACGAAGCTATTGGAATCATCGAAATTCCATTCTAGAGTCGTTTGCTCAAAAGTCAAACTCCATTCAACTCTTTTAATTTAAGCTTAAAAAATGAAAATTGTTCTCTCAGTTTAATTCCTAATCTTTCGAAAATCAAACTCGACCACACACATAGGTCATAATATATATTACGAATCTTCTCGGGACCTTAAGTCACTGAACGGGGCGTTAATTCTTAAAACGACAAGTCGGGTCGTTACACTAAGTACCGTAAAATTGTTGACAAATGACATGGTTGAATAAAAAAATGAGATGTTTATATGTCACCGTTATTACCTTCATGGTTTCTGATAAACGTCAAATTTTCAATATTAGAGAGTTTAAAAAAATAAAAAAATTCATTAAAAAGAGTTCAATCAACTAATGAAGTGTTAATTCTAAATTAGCGAATGTTGATTATATAAATCATGTGTATAGCAATTGTTTTAATTAGACTATTTTTTTAATTGACATATTTTTCCACAAGATATTAACTTTTAATTAATACAATAAATAGTCGTGAAAATTTTGAAAACAAATGTTATATCAAACTAACTTTTGTATCTCTTATTGAAGTTAGATGAGGAAAACCGTCCATAAATCTAAACACAAGATTTGTGTATATGTAAGTAGAGGCGTTAATCCTGTTTAAATAGTTGCTTGGCTTAAATTATTCAAAAAAAGATAAATTATAGATTCCTAAATATTTGAACTTCTTACCTAGTTCAATAAGAAAAGCTTTAATAACCAATATTTTAGTTGATTTTTAAGTCCTAAATATTAGAAAAATAATTTAATCACAATTACAATTATAATTTTGTCCAATAAAAATATTTATTTTTGAGGGCAAATTAGGCGAACGACATTTCGTTAAGGGCCTTTGTGCTTTTAATATATATATATATATATATATATATATATATATATATACACACACACAATTTTGACCAACAAACGCAATTGGTTTTTGCCGATAGGCTACTTTTATATTTTGCACTATTTATTTGGGGGGGGGTGTTGTTCCACTGTGTATCTATTTGAAGACTATTGTATCTGTAACAACTCGACTTGCTATTTTAAGAATTAACGGCTCGTTCAGTAACTTAAGGTCTTGAACAACTTCGTAATATGTATTATGACCCGCAGGTGTGCTCGAGTTTGATTTTCGGAAGATTTAGAATTAAATTGAAAGAACAATTCCTATTTAGAAGCTTAAATAGAAAGAGTTGAATGAGAAATTGACTTTTAAGAAAACGACCCCGTAATGAAATTTTATGATATCAATAGCTTCGTATGGTGATTTCGGACTTAGGCGTATGTTCAGATTTGGATTTGGAAGTCCGTAGGACAATTCGTCGCATTTTGGCGAAAGTTGGAAAATGGAAGATTTTTGAAAAGTCCGACCGAAGGTTGAATTTTTGATAACGAGCTCGGATTTCAATTTCGGAAAGTTGAATAGCTCCATTTCATCATTTATGACTTGTGTGTAAAATTTGAAGTCATTCCGGATTGATTTGATATGATTCGGTGCAAAATATAGAAGTTGGAAGATTTGAAAACTCATAATTCGATTCGATGTGCGATTCGTAATTTTAGCGTTGTTTGACATGGTTTGAAGCCTTGACTAAGTTCGTATTATATTTTGGGACGTGTTGGTATATTTGGTTGAGGTTCTGTGTCACGACCCCAAACTCTAATGTGTCGTGATGGCGCTTATCGGTGGTACTAGGCAAGCCGACCTTCCCAAAAATACTTCCAAACTAAATATAAAAGTAAAGTAAAGCTTTCCATATCAGAAACTTTTCATAAAATCAAAGTTAAACTCAAATTTGGAACAAAGTGCAGAAAAGGAGCCCCAAATATCGGGGTGTCACCAAGTCATGAGCGTTTAAGTATTTAAAGCTATTACAGCCAATGTCTAAATATCAGTACAAAACGGAAAGAAATATGGAAGGAGTAACAAGGTCCTGCGGACGCTGGCAGCTACCTTGCAGTCTCCAAAACTCAAACAGGCCTGGACTCAACAATCTTCGTGCTCAGACACACATGGACCTGCACATGTAGTGCAGGGTGTAGTATGAGTACAACCAACTCAACAAGTAACAGAAATAAATAAGGAATTGAAAAGTAGTGACGAGTTATACAGAACAATTCAGTTGATAATTTTCACAGTTAAGAGTAAACATTAGCAAAAGCTCAGTTGCATAATTACCAATTCCAGCCAGACAATTATCAGCTAAATGCAGCAACAAAGTGAAATAGATGAAATCTCACAGACACTGTAACTCAAACCCTCAATAACTCGACACTCAACTCTCAGCCCTCAATACACACGCTCAATAGGTTCCTGAGCTCACTGGGGGTGTTCAGACTCATGAGGGGCTCCTACAACCCAAGCGCTATAAACCGTACGGACAACTCACGTGCTGCACGGACAATTCACGTGCTATAATATCATATCAAGTCCCGTACGAATAACTCACGTGCCACCATATCACATCAGAATCCCCACGGACAACTCACGTGCTAAGGTACAATACCTCACAAACAGGCCCTCGGCCTCACTCAGTCATGAACCTCTCTAGTCTCATAGCTCTCAAAAAAAGAAAGGAAAAACAGCCCAAATCAAAGTATTACAGTATATCATCAAGGAAAATAGCAGAGACTGAAGTAAACATGTACAAAAATCACTATGACTGAATATAACTACCATGAGCAGGAATATAGCCTAAGCATGATTTCTAATATGAAAGGCAGTCAAGTTCCAGTAGACACGTATGCATATAAACACAAATAAGGCTATTAGACTTCACAGTCTCTCGGGACGACCAAGTCTCAATCCCCCACGGCGTACACCCACACGCCCGTCACCTAGCATGGGTGCCACCTCCAAACAGTCACATTATACCAAACTCCGGGTTTTATACCCTCAAGACCAGATTTAAAACTGTTACTTACCTCAACAGTGTAGAATTCGTACTCTGGAATGCTCTTTCCTCTCGAACCGACCTCCAAATGACCCGAATCTAGCCATAAGCAATACAATACGATCAACATGAGCTAAAAGAATGAATCCCGCAAGGAAAATACCAAGCTATAGGCCAAATCCCGAATTTCACTCAAACCCGGTCCCCGGACCCCCATCTCAAAATCCGACAAAAGTCACAAAACCCGAAATTCCATTCACTCCCGAGTCTATCCATACTAAATTCATCAAAATCCAACCTCATTTGGTTCCCCAAATCACTCTCTCCAAATCCCAAGCCCTAACCCCTTATTTCACATAAAAAATCCTACTAATTAGGTGGAAAAATAACGGGAAAACACCATAGCTAATGATAATAGAGCTCAAGCAACGTACCTCAGTGAATACCCTTGAATCCCCTTCAGATATCGCTCCAAAATCTCCAAGGTCCGACTTGAAAATCGTGGAAATGAGCAAAAATCACGAAGTCCCCTTTTTATACCTTCTGCCCAGCGAAACCGCACCTGTGGTCCACTTGCCCGCTTCTGCGACACCACACCTACGAAATGCCCATCGTAGGTGCGGAACTCACTTAATACTCCAGGTTCTACATCTGCAGCCAACCTCCCGCACCTGCGATTGTGCACCTGCAGTTGTACACCTGCACATCTCCCTCCGCTTCTGCTGAAGAGGCCAATCTCCTCACTCCCGCATTTGTGACTCAGCCTTGCATGTGCGGGCTCGCAGATGCGACCACTCTTTATGCACCTGCGGTTCCAGCCCAGGTCCTCTAACTCCATATCTGCGTCTCCCCAAGCGCATCTGCGACCTTGCCCATGTGGCTCCTCCTCTGCAGGTGTGGAACAACACCACCAGCAGCAGTTCAGCTGCATTACAAAATTCCAAACCTCCCGTTAGCCATCCGGAATCACCCCGATCCCCTCTGGACCTCAACCAAACATACAATAAATCATATATCAACATACGAACTTAGTCGAGCCTTCGATTCACTCAAAACAATATCAAAACACCAAATTACCCTCGAATTCAAGCCTAAGAACTTCTAAACTTCCAAATTCCGCAAATGACACCGAAACCTACCAAGCCACATCCGAATGACCTCAAATTTTACACACGTCACAAATGAAACCACAAACCTACTCCAACTTCCGGAAATTCATTCTGACCCCGATATCAAATTTTTTACTACCAACCGAAATTGCCAAGTTCCCCACTTTTGCCAATTCAAGCCTAACTCTAGTACGTACCTCCAATTCACATTCCGGATGCGCTCCTAAGTCCAAAATCACTTAAAAAGCTAATGGAACCATCAGAATTCAAACCCGAGACCGTTTACACATAAGTCAATATCCGGTTGACTTTTCAAACTTAAGGTTCTAAATAAGAGACTAAGTGTCTCAATTCACTCCGAAACCACTCCGGACCCGAACCAACTAACCCGATATATCATAATATATCTGAGAAGCACAAAAGGAAGCAGAAATGGAGAAAACATGGCTATAACTCTCAAAACAACCGGTCGGGTCGTTATATCCTCCCCCTCTTAAACAAACGTCCGTCCTCGAACGAGTCTAGAAACATACCTGGAGTCTCAAATAGGTGTGGATATCTGTTCCGCATCTCCTGCTCAGTCTCCCAGGTGGCCTCCTCCATAAGCTGACTTCTCCGCTACACCTTCGCCAAAGCTATGTCCTTTTACCTCAACTTCCGAACCTGCCAATCCAAAATGGCCACCGGCTCCACATCATAAGTCATTTCACTATCCAACTGAACTGTGTTGTTGTCCAAAACTTGGGACGGATCACCAATATACATCCGGAGCATAGAAACATGAAACACTGGATGCATACTCGACAAGCTGTATGGTAAGGCAAGCTTGTAAGCCACCTCTCCTATCCTCTGAAGCACCTCAAAAGGACCAATGAATCGGGGGCTCAACTTGCCCCTCTTCCCAAACCTCATAACACCCTTCATGGGTGATACCTTCAGCAAAACCTTCTCCCCGACCATAAAAAACACATCATAGACCTTCCTGTCTGCGTAGCTCTTCTGGCTAGACTGCACCGTGCGAAGCTGCTCCTGAATCAATTTCACCTTATCTAATGCATCTTGGACCAAGTCTGTACCCAAGAGCCTAGCCTCACCCGGCTCAAACCATCCTACCGGAGATCTACTGGAGCCATCTGAATACTCGACTGGTAACTGTTGTTATATGCAAACTCCGCGAGCGGGAAGAACTGGTCCCATGAACCCCCAAAGTCAATGATACAAGCGCGCAACATGTCCTCCAATATCTGAATAGTGTGCTCGGACTGCCCGTCCGTCTGAGGGTGAAAAGTGGTGCTCAACTGAACCTGAGTACCCAATTCTCGCTGCACAGCCCTCCAAAACTGCGATGTAAACTGAGTACCTCTATCTGAAATGATGGAAACTGGAATGCCATGCAGGAGAACAACCTCTCAGATATAAATCTCGGCCAACCGCTCTCAAGTGTAAGTAGTATCACCTAGAATGAAGTGTGTGGACTTGGTCAGCCGGTCCACAATCACTCAAATAGCATCAAACTTCCTCGAAGTCCGTGGGAGCCCAACTACGAAGTCCATGGTGATCCGCTCCCACTTCCACTCTGGGATCTCTAACCTCTGAAGCAAGCCGCCCGGTCTCTGATGTTCATACTTAACTTGCTGACAGTTGAGACACCGAGCTACAAACCCAACTATATCCTTCTTCATTCGCCTCCACCAATAGTGCTGCCTCAAATCCTGGTACATCTTCGCGGCACCCGGATGGATGGAATACCGCGAGCTGTGGGCCTCCTCAAGAATAAACTCCCTGAGCCCATCTACATTAGGCACACATATCCGGCCCTGCATCCTCAACACGCCGTCATCACCAATGGTTACATCCTTAGCATCACCTCACTAAACCTTGTCCTAAAGAATGAGAAGGTGGGGGTCATCATACTGACGCTCCCTGATACGGTCATAAAGAGAAGACTTGGAGACCATACAAGCCAATTCCCGACTCGACTCTAAAATATCCAATCTGACAAGATGGCCCACTAAGGCCTGAACATCCAATGCCAAGGGTCTCTCTGCTGCTTAGAGATATGATAAACTTCCCAAACTCTCCGCTCGGCGACTCAAAGCATCGGCCACCACATTGGCCTTCCCCGGATGGTACAAAATAGTGATATCCTAGTCTTTAAGAAGCTCCAACCAACTCCGTTGGCGCAAATTAAGATCCTTCTGCTTAAACAGATGCTACAGACTCTGGTGATCAGTATTTCACAATGAACCCCATACAAATAATGACGCCGAATCTTTAAGGCGTGAACAATGGATGCTAACTCAAGATCATGGACAGGATAGTTCTTCTCATGGGTCTTCAACTGGCGTGAGGCATAGGCAATCACCCTACCCTCCTGCATTAGAACACATCAATACCTACCCTCGAGGCATCACAATACATGGTGTAAGAACCTGAAGCTGATGGCAGAACTAACACTGGAGCTGTGGTCAAAGCAGTCTTGAGCTTCTGAAAGCTCTCCTCACACTCATTCGACCACCTGAATAAAGCATCCTTTTGGGTCAATTTGGTCAAGGGCGATGCAATAGATGAAAATCCTTCCACAAAGCGACGGTAATAGCCCGCCAAACCAAGAAAGCTCATAATCTTTATGGCTGAGGATGGTCTAGGCCAACTCTACATCGCCTTTATCTTCTTCGGATCCACCTGAATACCCTCACTAGACACCACGTGCCCCATGAATGCCACGGAACCGAGCCAGAACTCACACTTGGAGAACTTTTCATAAAGTTTCTCCTCCTTCAATCTTTGTAATACAATCCTCAAGTGCTGGGCATGCTCCTCCTGGCTACGAGAGTACACCGAGATATCATCAATGAATACAATAACGAATGTGTCCAAATAGGGCTGGAATACACAGTTCATCAAATGCATGAACGATGTCGGGGCATTGGTCAACCCAAAAGACATCACCAAGAACTCATAATGGCCATATCGGGTCCTGAAAGTTGTCTTAAGAATATCTGAATCTTTAGTTGGTGATAATCGGACCTCAAATCAATCTTGGAGAACACCCTCACCCCCTGAAACTGGTCAAATAAATCATCAAGACGAGGAAAAGGATACTTGTTCTTGACTGTGACCTTGTTCAACTGCCTATAATCAATGCACATACTCATGGAACTATCATTATTCTTTACAAATAGAACCGGTGCACCCCAAGGTGACACACTAGGCCGAATAAACCCCTTATCAAGGAGTTCCTGAAGTTGTTCCTTCAACACCTTCAACTCTGCCAGTTCCATACGATACGGTGGAATAGAAATGGGTTGAGTGCTCGTCACCAAATCAATACCAAATTCAATATCCCTAACAAGCGGCATGCCCGGTAGGTCTGCAGGAAACACATCCGGAAAATCCCATACCACCGGAACAAAATCAATGGTAGGGGTCTCTGCACTAACATCCCTCATAAAAGCCAAATAAGATAGGCAATCCTTCTCAACCATATGCTGAGCCTTCAAATATAAAATCACCATACTAGCTACATAGTCTATAAAACCGCTCCACTCAACCCTTGGCAACCCCGTCATTGCCAACGTCATGGTCTTAGCGTGAAAATCTAGAACCGCATGACATAGAGATAACCAATCCATACCCAATATCATATCAAAGTCAACTATACTGAGCAACAAAAGGTCCACTCGGGTCTCTAGACCCCCAATAGTCACCACACATGACCGATATATGCGGTCCATAATAATAGTATTACCCACAGGAGTAGATACATGGACAGATGAAACTAAAGACTCACGAGGCATATCCAGAAAATGAGCGCAATACGAGGAAACATATGAATAAGTGGAACCAGGGTCAAATAATACAGAGGCATCTCTGTGACAAACTAAGACAATACATGTAATCATAGCATCTGAAGCAATAGCATCTGGTCTGGCAGGGAGGGCATAGAAACGGGCCTGGCCACCCCCAGATCTGCCTCTCCCTCTTAGGCGACCCTTAGCTGACTGGGCTCCACCCCTAGCTGGCTGAGCTCCACCCCAGGCTGGCTGGGAGGGTGGTGGAGAAACTAGTGCTGGTGCCATCGGCCGAGTACTATGCTGTGGAGTCCCACCCAATAGCCTATGGCAATCTCTCATAATGTGACAAAAATCTCTGCACTCGAAACAACCCCTCCTCTGACGAAACTGCTGCTCTTGATGCCCAAAAGAACTACCCGAGGATATCTGAGCGAACGTGGCATGATGAGAACTCTGCGCTGGTAGTGCACTGAATGATGACTGGCCCTGCTGATGACTGTGATAACCATGGTCAGATGATGCACCACGGTGAAATGGCCGAGCTATATGAGCCTGTCTGAAATGACGACCTCTACCTTGCTGGAACTGACCCCCAGAAGGAGCACCGCTGAATCCACCCTGACCACGAGGCCTTTTGGCCTCTCTCTCAACCCTCTCCTAATCGTGAACCATCTCAATCTGTCGAGCAATGTCTACAACCTCATCAAAGGTTGCACCAGACACCCTTTCTCTGGTCATAAGCAACAGTAACTGAAATGTGAGCCATCTATAAACCTCATGATCCTCTCCATGTCTGTGGGAACCAACCAGATAGCATGACGGTCCAACTCTCAGAATCACATCTCATACTGTGTCATAGACATATCACCGTAGCGAAGCTGCTCAAACTATCTGCGCAGCTCCTCTTTGCGGGACTGAGGCACGAACTTCTCCTAAAAGACCACGGAGAACTGCTGCCAAGTAAGGGGTGTTGCGCCAACAGTCCTACACCTCTCGTAAGTCTCCCACCATCTGAGTGCAGCCCCAGAAAACTGCAACGTAGTGAATGAGACCCCACAAGTCTCCAAAATACCAGTTGTACGGAGTATCCTCTGACACCTGTCCAAGAAGTCCTGGGCATCCTCTCTCTCTGTGCCACTGAAAAGTGTAGGCTGGAGTCTCCCAAACCTCTCCAATCTATGCTGATCATCCTCAGTCATAGCAGGAACAACATAATCCTGAGCAGCTGTAACCGGTTGGGCTGGTGGTGCCCCTGGTGTCTGGAGTCCCCGAACAACCTGCTCAGGTATGCAGGTGGCGGGAGTCTGAGTGCCCCCCCCCCCC
>AWOL01S0007678.1:92132-152762 GCA_000715115.1 Nicotiana otophora
CAAATGGACCTTCAAATCTTAATTTTTCATTTTTGGAAAGTTTTACAAAAATTCCAATTTCTTCCATCTAAATCCGAAATAAAAGATGAATATAGACATGGATTTATGAAATATAATCACTTTTGGTTATAGAACACTTACCCAATTCAAAGTCGTGAAAAACTCCTTTAAATCGCCCAAAAACTGAGGTTTTAAAACCCAAACGAAATGAAAAATGGCCATTTTCGACCCCTTAATGTTCTGCCCAGTTCCGCATCTGCGGAAAATGGTCCACATTTGCAGCTGCGCAGAAGCGCAAGAAGGAGCTGCAGAAGAGACGAGGTGCGCATTTGCGATCAGCTGGTCGCAGAAGCGGTATCGCACCTGTGATCAAAGCTTCGCAGAAGCGAAGCTTCCTTCCCAGCCTCAACGTCGTAGAAGCGACATTTCCTTCGCAGAAGCGGGCTCGCACATGCGGCCAAAATTGCGCAGGTGCGACACACCAGAACCAGACCTGAATGTGTTTTTACAAAACTGGTCCGAAACTCGTCCTAAACTCACCTGAGCCCCTCGGAACCTCGTTCAAATATTCCAACAAGTCCCGTAACATAATGCGGACTTACTCAGGGTTTCAAATCACGTCAAGCAATATCGAAATTGCAATTCACACCTCGATTCGGACTTTTGATTTTTTAAACTTTTTATTTTGCAAAACCCGTGCCAAAACATATTAAACGAATCTGGAATGACTTCAAATTTGACACACAAGTCATAAATGACATAATGGAGCTATTCCAATTTTCGGAATCGGATTCCGGCCCCGATATCAAAAAGTCAAATTCGTGGTCAAACGTTGGAAATCTTTAGCCTTTAAATTCCTAGTTTCCGTTAAATGGCCATAACTTGAGCTAGGGACCTCCAAATTAAATTTCGGGCATACGCCCAAGTCCCAAATCACGATACGGACCTACCGGAACTGTCAAAATACTGATCCAGATCCGTTTGCTTAAAATATTGACCAAAGTCAACTCAATTGAGTTTTAAGGCTCTATTTCACATTTTAATCAATTTTTCATATAAACATTTTTGAAAAATTATACGGACTGCGCATGCAAGTCGAGAAATGATAAATAGTACTTTTTGAGGTCTTAGAACACAAAATTAATTATTAAATGTAAAGATGATCCTTTGGTTCATCACATTCTCCACCTCTAAAACAAACGTTCGTCCTCGAACGGACATAGAAAAGTACCTGAACTGGCGAACAAGTGGGGATATCTACTCCGCATGTCCGACTCAGAGTCCCAAGTAGCTGCCTCAACAGGCTGACCTCTCCATTGCACTCGAACTGAAGGGTAACTCTTTGACCTCAACTGACGAACCTACCGGTCTAGAATGGCTACCGGCTCCTCCTCATAAGTCAAATCCTTGTCCAATTGGACAGAGCTGAAATCTAACACGTGAGACGGGTCACCATGATATTTCTGGAGCATCGACATATGGAACACCGGATGAACTGCTGATAAACTAGGTGGTAATGCAAGCCTGTAGGCTACTTCACCCACCCTTTCAAGAATTTCAAAGGGTCCGATATACTTAGGGCTCAACTTGCCATTCTTTCCGAACCTCATTACACCTTTCATAGGTGAAACCCGGAGCATTATTCTTTCTCCAACCATGAATAAAATATCACAAACTTTACGGTCGGCATAACACTTTTGCCTAGACTGAGCTGTGCGAAGTCGATCCTGAATAATCTTGACCTTATCCAAGGCATCCTGTACCAAATCGGTACCCAACAACCGAGCCTCTCCTGGTTCAAACCAACCAACTGGCGATCAGCATCGCCTTCTGTATAATACCTCATATGGAGCCATTTGAATGCTCGACTGGTAGCTATTATTATAAGCAAACTCCGTAAGTGGCAAGAAATGATCCCAAGAACCTCCAAAGTCTATAACACGAGCGCAGAGCATATCTTCCAATATCTGAATAATGCGCTCTGACTGTACGTCTGTCTGTGGATGAAATGTTGTACTCAACTCCATCCGCGTGCCTAACTCACACTGTACAGCCCTCCAGAAATGTGAGGTAAACTGCGTACCTTGATCTGAAATAATAGACACGGGCACCCCGTGAAGGCGGACAATCTCACGAATGTAAATTTCAGCTAACCTCTCTGAAGAATAGGTAACTGCCACTCGAATGAAATGTGCTGACTTGGTTAACCTATCCACAATGACCCAAACTGCGTCAAATTTTCTCTAAGTCCTTGAGAGCCCAACAACAAAATCCATAGTGATACGCTCCCACTTCCACTTAGGAATTTCTAACTTCTGAAGCAAACCACCAGGTCTCTGATGCTTGTACTTAACTTGCTGACAATTCAGACACCGAGCTACATATGCAACTATATCCTTTTTCATTCTTCTCCACCAATAATGTTGCCCCAAATCTTGATACATTTTGGCGGCACCTGGATGAATAGAATACCTGAAACTTTGGACTTCTTCCAGAATTAATTCACAAAGCCCATCCACATTAGGCAAAAAAATACGACCCTGCATTCGCAGAACTCCATCTTTCCCCACAACAACCTGTTTGGCATCCCCGTGTCGTATCGTATCCTTAAGGACAAGTAAATGAGGATCATCATACTGCCTCTCTCTGATGCGCTCTTATAAAGAAGACCGAGCAACTGTGCAAGCTAGAACCCGTCTGGGTTCTGAAATATCTAACCTCACGAACTGATTAGCCAAAGTTCAAACATCTGCAGCTAACGGTCTCTTACCAACCGAAATATATGCAAAACTTCCCATACTCACAACCTTTCTACTTAAAGCATCAGCCACCACATTGGCCTTTCCGGGGTGATATAAAATAGTGATATCATAATCTTTCAACAACTCCAACCATCTTCTCTGCCTCAAATTGAGATCTTTTTGCCTGAACAGATACTGTAGACTACGATGATCAGTAAATACCTCACACGAGACACCGTAAAAGTAATGCCTCCAAATCTTCAAAGCATGGACAATGGCTGCCAATTCTAAGTCATGAACATGATAATTATTCTCTTGAACTTTCAACTGCAGCGACGCATATGCAATCACCCTGCCACCTTGCATCAATACTGCACCAAGACAAATGCGAGATGCATCACAATACACCGTATAAGATCCTGAACCTGTGGGTAATACCAACACTGGCGCCGTAGTCAAAGCAGTCTTGAGCTTCTGAAAGCTCAACTCACACTCGTCTGACCATCCGAATGGAACACCTTTCTGGGTTACTTTGGTCAATGGGCTTGCTATAGATGAAAACGCTTCCACGAACCGGCGATAATAACCTGCCAAACCCAGGAAACTCCGGATCTCTGTAACTGAAGTAGGTCTAGGCCAATTCTGAACAACCTCAATCTTCTTAGGATCTACTTTTATGCCTTCTTCCGATACAACATGTCCCAAAAAGGCAACTGAGTCTAACCAAAATTCACATTTTGAAAATTTGGCATATAACTGATTATTCTTCAAAGTCTGAAGCACACTCCGAAGATGCTGCTCATGCTCCTCTCGACTGCTGGAGTAAATCAAGATATCATCAATAAATACAACCACAAAATAATCCAAATAGGGCTTGAACACCCGATTCATCAAATCCATAAATGCTGCTGGGGCATTTGTCAGCCCAAATGACATCACTAGGAATTCGTAATGCCCATACCGAGTCCGAAAAGCTATCTTAGGGACATCAGATGCCCTAATCTTCAACTGATGGTAACCAGACCTCAAGTCGATCTTTGAAAACACCTTGGCGCCCTGAAGCTGATCGAATAAGTCATCAATTCTTGGCAGTGGATACTTGTTCTTGATGGTAGCCTTGTTCAACTGCCGATAATCTATACACATTCGGATTGAACCATCTTTCTTCTTTACAAATAACACTGGTGCACCCCAAGGAGAGACACTAGGTCTAATAAATCCCTGATCAAGCAAGTCTTGTAGCTGTTCCTTCAGTTCTTTCAGTTCCGATGGGGCCATACGGTATGGTGGAATAGAAATAGGCTCAGTGCCCAGAGCCAAATCAATACAGAAGTCTATATCTTTGTCGGGTGGCATTCCTGGAAAATCTGCAGAAAATACTTCTGGAAATTCACTAACAACTGGTATTGAGTCCATAGAAGGAACATCCGTACTGGAATCGCGAATATAAGCCAAATAGGCTAGACACCCCTTCTCGACCATACGTCGAGCCTTCATATAAGAAATAACCATGCTGGTAGAATGACCAGGAGTTCCTTTCCACTCTAATCGATGTAACCCCGGCATTGCTAGGGTCACCGTCTTGGCATGACAATCCAATATAGCACGATAAGGTGACAACCAATCCATACCCAAGATGACATCAAAATCTACCATATCAAGAAGTAGAAGATCCACACTAGTCTCAAGACTCCCAATAGTAATCACACACGAACGATAGACATGATCTACCACGATAGAATCTCCTACCGGAGTGGACACACACACTGGAGCACTCAGAGAATCACGAGGCATCACCAGATATGAAGCAAAATAAGAGGACGCATAGGAATAAGTAGATCCTGGATCTAATAGAACTGAACCATATCTATGGAAAACTGGAACAATACCTGTAATCATGACATCGGATGACTCGGTCTCAGGCCTAGCTGGAAAAATATAAAATCAGGACTGGGCCCCACCACTCTGAACTGTGTCCTTGGGACGGCCTCTGACTGGCTAACCTCCACCTCTAACAGCCTGACCTCCACCTCTAATGGTCTGACATCTACCTCTAGTTGCCTAACCCCTACCTCTAGCTGGCTGAGCAGGTGGTGAAGTAACCAGTGCTGGAATCATAGCACGAGAGCCCTACTACTGCATGCTGCCCTGAGACGTGGGGCAGAATCTAGCAATGTGCCTCGGATCACCACAAGTATAACAGGACATCGGCTGTTGTGACTGCTGACCCTGAAATTGTCCCTGTCGACCTGACTAACCACCCTGAAAACTCTGGATCGGAGGTGCACTGTAGGATGCCTAGAGTGCTGAAGGAAACGGCCTGGGAGGATGACCCCTACTAAAATTACCCCTGCCTCCAGATGAGGCACCACTGAACCCACCGAACGGACGAGGCCTCTTATCAGACCCTTGCCCTCTCTCCTATGCAAGAACCATCTCGATCCTCCTCGCAACGTTAGCAGCTGCCTGAAAGGAAATATCACTTCCGGTCTCCTTGACCATCTGAAGCCTGATAGGGTGAGTGAGTCCCTCAATAAACCTCCTCACTCTCTCTCCCTCAATAGGAAGTAAAAGGAGAGCATGACAGGCTAGATCCACAAAACGGGTCTCATACTGAGTAACAGTTATACTGCCCTACTGGAGATGCTCAAACTACCTGCGAAAATCCTCCCTCAATGTGATAGGGAGGAACTTCTCTAGAAATAGCCGTGAGAATTGCTCCCAAGTCAGCGTAGGCGACCCATCTGGTCTGGTCAACATAAAATCTCTCCACCACCTCTTGGCGGAATCCGTCATCTGAAATACAGCAAAATCGACCCCATTGGTCTCAACTATACCCATGTTCCGCATCACCTCATAGCAGCGGTCAAGATAATCCTATGGGTCCTCAGAAGATGTACCACTGAAGTGAACTGGAAAGAGCTTAGTAAATTTATCCAGTCTCAATAAGGCCTCAGAAGACATAGCGGTCGGCCTGTGCCGCAATAACTGGCTGAACTACCCCAACTGGCGGGGCTGCTGGAGCCTGATACTGGGAGCCATCTGCTCTGGAGCGGGAGTAGTGGGAGTTTGTGCTCCTCCCCCAGTTTATGAGATGGCTGGTGCCACTGGAAATGTACTATTCTGGGCCACGCCCTCCATAAGACTCACCAAATGGACTAAAGTATCCTGAAGCACTGGAGTAGCTATAAATCCTTCCAGGACCTGAACTGGTCCAACCGGTACAGTCTGAACGGGAACCTCCTCCCGAAGATCCACTGAGGTTCTACAACAGGTGTTGCTGCTCGAGCTCTAGACTGAGCTCTACCTCTGCCTCTGCCTTGGCCTCTAGCACGACCTCGACCTCGACCTCTACCCCTGGTCATAGCTGCCACCGGGGGCTCTGGTCCCTGTCCATCGGTAGATGTATAACATGTTCTTACCATCTGCGAGAGAACAAGAATAGAATGGTCCAATCATCGATGATAGAATAAGATAACAAGACAGATTAAGAAAGAAGTGATATTGTTCCTAAACTTCATAGCCTCTGAAAGATAAGTACAGACGTCTCCGTACCGATCCTTCAGACTCTACTAAGCTTGCTCGTGACTCGTGAGACCTAGGTAACCTAATGCTCTGATACCAACTATCATGACCCGAAATTCCCACCTTCAGGATCGTGATGACGCCTAACATTTCACTTGCTAGGCAAGCCAATGTTAAAATAATCTTATCTATTTTTAAGCAAATTTAGTTAAATAGAAGTCAATTACTGAAATAAAGTGCGGAAGGCCATAAATATCGAATTATCAAAATACATCCCCAAATCTGGTGTCACAAGTGCACGAGCTACTAGAATAATACAAATAAATGTCTGAATAAAATTCAAGCTGTTTGAAAGATAATACACAGCTGAGATAAGATAGAAGGGGACTTCAAAACTGCGAATGTTGCGGAGTTATACCTCAAGTCTCCTCTGAGTAGCTGAATCCGAGCACGTCTATGGTACGCTACTGGGACCAACTCCAAAATCTGCACAAGAAGTGCAGAGTGTAGTATGAATACAACCGACCCCATATATTCCGTAAGTGTCGAGCCTAACCTCGACGAAGTAGTGACGAGGCTATGACAGGACACGTACGTAAACAACCTGTACAAGTATATACAAATACGAAGCAATAATAAAACAATAAATAATACTTTATAAATTTGGGAGGGAACATGCGAAGGGGGTTGATATAATAATTGCAGCAGGAGAATTATCACTTAGCAGCCAAATAATTCCTCAATAATAAAATGAGCAATTTATGATATGAAAATGGTCCGGCACCACCCTTCGTGCTTTTACTCTCATTTGACATGGCATCACCCTTCGTGCTTTTACACTCTCTGGAAATGACACGGCATCACCCTTCGTGCTTTTACACTCATGAATGGCACGGCAATACCATTCGTGTTTTTACACTCGTCCTTACCATGATAATGATATTATAGCTAATGAAAATGGCACGGCATCACCCTTCGTGCTTTTACACTCTTCCTTACCATGAAAATAAAAATATAAATTTGGAATAGTATTTAAATGTGGGGATATACACTTATCAATTAATTCAATACCAGAATACCAACTTCACCTTCCAAAATATTCAACAACAATTAAATAAATAATAATTTCACGAATAATGATCAAATAATCAATATTAAATTAAGCATGAATATCTTAATTAAATTGGCAATTATTCACAATAAACAAATTTCACCCGCAAGCTTTGACTCAACCACAACGCATAAGTACTTGTCACCTCACATATACGTTGTACCCACACATTAAATCACGTAGCAAATAGACAAATAAGTCCTACTCCCTCAAGTCAAGGTTAATCATGACACTTACCTCGCTTTGCAACCAAATTCAAGAATCCAATAAACTTTTGCCTCGCGAATTCGTGTCCGAAATCCTCAAATCTAGTCATAAACAATTCAATATACTCAATACAAATTGTAGGAATTAATTCCATATGAATTTACTAATTTTCCGGATTAAAATCTGAAATTCATCTCAAAAATCGACAGTGGGACCCACGTCTCGAATCTCAAAAAAACTTACGAAATTCGAACACCCGTTCCGAGACGAGTCTAACCATACAGAAATTATCAAATTCCGATGTCAAATGGACCTTCAAATCTTAATTTTTCGTTGTTGAAAAGTTTTACAAAAATTCCAATTTCTTCCATCAAAATACGAAATAAAGGATGAATATAGACATGGATTTATGAAATATAATCACTTTTGGTTATAGAACACTTACCCAATTCAAAGTCGTGAAAAACTCCTTCAAATCGCCCAAAATTCAAGGTTTTAAAACCCAAATGAAATGAAGAAAATGGCCATTTTCGACCCCTTAATGTTCTGCCCAGTTCCGCATCTGCAGAAAATGGGCCGCATTTGCGGCTGCGCAGAAGCACAAGAAGGAGCCGCAGAAGCGACGAGGTGCGCGTTTGCGACCGGCTGGCCGTAGAAGCAGTATCGCACCTGCGATCAAAGCGTCGCAGAAGCGAAGCTTCCTTCCCAGCCTTAACGTCGCAGATACGACATTTCCTTCGCAGAAGCGGGCTCGCACCTGCGGCCAAAATTGCGCACGTGCGACACACCAGAACCACACCTGCAATTTATTTACAAAAATGGTCTGAAACTCGTCTGAAACTCACCCGAGCCCCTCGGGACCTAGTTCAAATATTCCAACAAGTCCCGTAACATAATGTGGACTTACTCGGGGTTTCAAATCACGTCAAACAACATCAAAATTACAATTCACACCTCGATTCAGACTTTTGATTTTTCAAACTTTTCACTTTGCAAAACCCGTGCCAAACACATATTAAACGAATCCGGAATGACTTCAAATTTGGCACACAAGTCATAAATGACATAACGTAGCTATTCCAATTTCTGAAATCGGATTCCGACTCCGATTTCAAAAAGTTAAATTCGTGGTCAAACTTTGGAAATCTTTATCCTTTAAATTCCTAATTTTCGTTAAATGGCCATAACTTGAGTTAGGAACCTCCAAATTAAATTCCGGGCATACGCCCAAGTCCCAAATCACGATATGGACTTACCGAAACTGTCAAAATACTGATCTAGATCCGTTCGCTCAAAATATTGACCAAAGCCAACTCAGTTGAGTTTTAAGGCTCTATTTCATATTTTAATCAATATTTCATATAAAAACTTTTCGGAAAATTATACGGACTGCGCACACAAGTCGAGAAATGATAAATAGTACCTTTTGAGGTCTTAGAACATAAAATTAATTATTAAATTTAAAGATAACCTTTTGAATCATCACACAAACTTTGATCGTACAATTTAACCAGAATAATAAATAAATAAATAAAAAAGATCTAAAGGGAACTCATAGTTGGAGGTGCAATTTTAGTTGCCAGTTTGTTGTTGGACCTCTTTCATATATTAAACCAGAAATGTATTCAGAAAAAAGTTGATTGTCTAATAATTTGATAGTCTTTTTTCTTGGATTATTAATATGATTTTTATATTATTAATTTATGTTTCTAGATTCCTCCGTTAACAAATATTAGTACCAAAGCAAATGTTTTAGTCTTTCATTATGTGCTTAGGATCTGTTTTCGTTTGTGCATATTCCCGTGCATAAAAAGATTAGTTGGTGGAAATAAGTTTTAACCAAAAATTTTAAAAGTCATTCTGCATTATCACAAGGAGATCAAGACATCAAAATATGTCAATGCTCGACTTTTATGGAGATCAAATACATTCCAGAGAGGTCAGCATTGTCCTACGTTCGAGAAATACGCTGACTCATCCCTCAAATGACAGAAAATAATTCGGAGGAAGAATAAAGAAAATAAATAAAATTGTACCCACAACGATTCATCAATAAAATTACTCATCTTTTATGCTTGTGATTATAATTTTTCTCGTATATCGAAAATGTATTGCATACAACGTGAAGTAAAGGTTGAAAAATGAGAAATAAAAAAAAATAAATGATAAATAATATAATAATAATATTTAAAAAAAGAATTTAAAAAGTTAAAAAGAACTAAATTAAAAAGAAAAAAAGAATAGAAATAAAAAGTAAATTAAAAAGAGAAGAAAAGAGATTCATAAAATAACCTTGTAATTACACAGGAAAATGCATAAGTACCCCTCAACCTATGATCAAAGTTCCAACTACACACCTTTCCTTTTCGGGGGTCTTATTACCCCCTAAACTATTTTAAAATGGAATAAATATCTCCTTGAAATGTCATATCCAGATAATTATTGGGAGGTGAAAAACACTCGCCTGCCACGTGTATATATCTTTCTTTTTTTGTACTTTTTTGTTATTCATTTCTTTTTTTCTTAATCTATTCCAAATATTTTCTTTTTTCTTTTTCATTCTCTTTCTTTATTATGTAAAGTATATAATTGTGAATTCCGACAATGCTTCTTCCCTCCGTCACCAACTATTTTTCGTTTCTTTCTCTGATAAGTTTGTCGACAAGCGTTTTATCTTTTTTTAGTTCCTTTTTTCTTTTGTTTATACTATTCCTTTCATTTTTTTTTTTTTGTTTTCTCTTTTCTTACTCTTTTTTGTTAGTGGAGGAAAATAATGGTGTTCCGATAACTTCCTCCAACCTAGGAAGTATCAGACTCGCACAAAACAATTCCTGTCAAAGCAATGCTTTGATAATAGTTGCATCATAATTTTCACTTTAAAGTAATATATTATCAATATATTCCTTTTATTTGCTTTAGGTTTGTAGGGGGAGCCTTGAGAAAAGGGTGTTTAGGGTTACAAGAAAGGGTGTGCGGTTCTTGGAGGGGATGATTTGATTTTTGAAAAAAACAAAAAGATAAAAAAGGTTTAAGGGATAATGATAATTAATTAAATATAATTATTGTAATATCCAATTAATAATGACTGTTGCACATATTTGTTTGTTTTCATTTTATTTTTCGTGCTTCACATGCTTCTAAGAGAGTGAACCCACTCTCTTTGCCACCTCAGCATTTAGGGAGGTAATAATTCCAGATTGAGATAGTTTAGGGGTAATAGGACTCCCGAAAAGGAAAAGTGTATAGTTGAAACTTCGGTCATAGGTTGAGGAGGTACTTATACATTTTTCCTAATTACACCATATAATTATCGGCGATTCTCAGCTCTCTTGAAAAACGCATGGTGTAATTACTGTTAGTATTATGTATTCGATTATATATTATAAAAATAAAACAATAAAAAATCAGAAATGTAGAAGAACAGAATTATTCCGAGCCCACTGAATTCACAATGTTTCCTTAAGGAGCCTAATCCCATCCTAGTACCCGAGGTTTAGGATTATTTCCTCCCAAGATAGAAAAGATTACCCTCACTGGTGTAGCGATACTTCAAACCCCAGTGACAACGAATGCAAAGAACAATAGTAAATCACAGTTACTGCTTTCTTTTCTGTTAAAACAATATAGAAAGACCATTTATGTCTTGGGAGAAAAATTTGAGGGAGAGTTCATGTATTTATAGCCAAAAAATACATTGGGTTATACTGAAGAGTTATAACTCTTCATGTAAGATTGCAACTCAAAATGGTTGTTTCATAAAATGACCATTTATGCAAACCGTCAAATCCAAATTATAACGGGAAAATTAAAGTGGAGGGAAATTTAATTACCGTTATAAAAATGGTCTAATTTGGATTAATTAATATTACCTTAATATTAACAAATAAATTTGATCCAAAAAATTAATCAATCAATCGATCCAAAGCAAAAACCGAAGCCGAGCGAGCGAGCGACGACGACGCGAGGCTTGCCTTCTTCTTAACTCTTTAAGAGCTAGAAGAAGAGCAATTGTATATATCCATCAAAAGTCTTTTTCTCCTCCAATATGGGACAATGTCCCTTTGTCAAGGAGGGAAAATTAAAATTTTATTTTTCCCTCCATTTCCCATTCACCCTCTTTTAAGCTCTAAGAAGCTTAAACCCAATAATCCCCCACATGAATGGGGAATGTCTATATCAAAAAAATATGCATGAAAAACTGTATGGTTTACAAGCAAGGATTAATCGCATCTGGATAAGTAGGTTTTCCTTTGAACTTTCTGTAGTGAACTTATGTCGGATATACTCGATCAATTGGTAGATTTGATATCTTTGAACCGTCGAACTTTGGTGTATACCTACACAACCATAAGTCACAAAACCAACCTTTAACCATCTTTGGTTCTCATTGTTGTATTTGTTTCAGCCATGAACACCGCCTGATTTCATAAGTGCGTAGAGAACTGGCCTTGCAAAATCTTTCTTGAAGCGACTAACACTTCTCACTTACATAGGTGATTCCTAAATGTATCATCTTGTATATACACTTTTTAATATACCCCGTATCAAATTTAAAAACCATTAAAAAGCCTTAATGCTTTATCCTTGGTACTGAACATTGTCTCATCACGAGAATGGACCAAAGATTTTAGTTGACAATGTTGAACCGTCATTAATGACTTTGTTTGATCTCCTTGAACCTAGATCTTGGGATCTCTATTCTTCTAGATAGATTTACCACCACAATGACTTGTCATCGGCCACAGTCCATTCCACTCGATGATCTTTCAACTACCTCTCTACTTAGGCCTTTTGTAAGTGGATCTGACACATTGTCGCTTGACTTTACGTAGTCAATTGTGATGACCCCCCTAGAGAGTAGCTGCCTAATAGTTTTATGTCTTTGTCGTATATGACGAGATTTACCATTATACATAACGCTCCCAGCCCTTCCAATTTCCGCTTAACTATCATAATGTATGCATATTGGTGCCAACGGTTTGGGCCAAAATGGAATATCTTCCAAGAAATTCTGGAGCCATTCAGCTTCTTCACCGGCTTTATCTAAGGCTATAAATTCAGCCTCCATTGTAGAGCGGGCAATACACGTTTGTTTGGACGATTTCCAAGATACTGCTCCTCCACCAATAGTGAATACATATCCACTAGTGGACTTAGAATCAGTTGAACCAGTGATCCAATTTGCATCACAGTATCCCTCAATCACCGCAGGATAATTATTGTAGTGCAAAGCAAAGTCTTGGGTATGTTTTAAATATCCCAAAACTCGTTTCATCCTCATCCAATGAGATTGGCCTGGATTACTCGTGTATCGACTCAATTTACTTATAGCACAAACTATATCTGGTCGAGTACAATTCATGATATACATTAAATATCCCAGCACACGATCAATTGTGATATGCTTTGGCCTTTGTTCTTTGCAAGTGCAAGATTCATGTCAATTGGAGTCTTTGCAACTTTAAAATCTAAGTACTTGAAATTTTCAAGTACTGTTTTAATGTAATGAGATTGCGACAATGCCAGACCTTAAGGAGTCTTATGAATCTTAGTACCCAAAATTAAATCGGCAACTCCTAAGTCTTTCATATTAAATTTTCTATTTAGCATACGCTTAGTCGCATTTATGTTGGAAATGTCATTACTTATTATCAGTATATCATCCACATATAAACAAACAATGACTATATGATTTGTAACATTTTTAATGTACACACATTTATCACATTCATTTATTTTAAAACTATTTGACAACATTGTTTGGTCAATTTTCGCATGCCATTGTTTGGGTGCTTGTTTTAGTCCGTAAAGCAACTTAGCAAGTCTACATACCTTATTTTCTTTACCTGGAACCACAAACCCTTCAGGTTGTTCCATGTAAATTTCTTCCTCCAACTCTCCATTTATGAAGGACGTTTTAACGTCCATTTGATGGATTTCAAGAGCATATACTGCAGCTAATGCTACTAATGTTCGTATGGACATAATTCTTATAACTGGAGAATATGTATCAAAATAGTCAAGATCTTCTCGTTGTTTATACCCTTTGACCACAAGTCTTGCCTTATATTTGTCAATAGTACCATCATCTTTCATTTTCCTCTTAAAAATTCATTTAGAACCCAATGTTTTATTGCCTGGAGGAAGATCAACCAATACCCATGAATGGTTGTTCAGTATGGATTTTATTTCACTATTGACTACCTCTTTCCAAAATAATGATTCGGAAGAAGTCATCGCTTCTTTAAATATTCGAGGCTCATTTTCCAATAAGAAAGTCACAAAATCTGGTCCAAATAAAGTGGACGTTCTTTGATGTTTACTACGTCGATCATCCAGATTATACGTACTTTCTTTTATTTCCTCCCTAAGTCGTTTAAATCCTTCACCAATCGACCTACATTCCTTTTTATACAGATATATACTTTCAAAAAATTCAACATTATCTGATTCTATAACCGTATTATTATGAATGTCAGGATTTTCTGATTTATGAACTAGAAATCGATATGCTTTACTATTTGTTGCATATCCTATGAAAACACAATCAACAATTTTCGGTCTTATCTTTACCCTTTTGGGTCTAGGAACTTGCATTTTTGCCAAACACCCCCACACTTTAAAATAATTCAAGTCAGGCTTCCTACTTTTCCATGTTTCATATGGAATGGACTGCATTTTGCTATGGGGTACTCAGTTTAATATCCGGTTAGCTGTAAGAATGGCCTTCCCCCACAAGTTCTGTGGCAAACCAGAACGTATCACCAAAGCATTTATCATTTACTTTAATGATCGATTATTTCTTTCCGCAATCCCATTAGATTGGGGCGTGTAAGGGGCCGTTGTTTGATAAATAATTCCATATTCTAAACATATTTCTTCAAAAGGATATTCATATTCACCACCCCTATCATTTCTTATCATTTTGATTTTCTTGTTAAGTGGTGTTTCAACTTCACTTTTGTATTGTTTGAATGCATCTATTGCTTCGTCTTTACTATTAAGTAAGTAAACATAGCAATATCGAGTATTGTCGTCAATAAAAGTTATGAAATACTTCTTTCCACCGCGAGATGGTATTGACTTCATGTCACAAATATCTGTGTGAATTAAGTCTAAAGGATTTGAATTCCTTTCAACTGACTTATAATGATGTTTAACATACTTAGATTCCATACATATTTGACATTTTGATTTGTCGCATTCAAACTTAGGAAATACTTCCAAATTAATTATTTTTCGCAAGGTTTTATTATTGACATGTCCCAAACGTATACGCCATAAATCATTTGACTCAAGTAAGTAAGAAGAAACTGAAATTTTATTAATGTCAACAACCATTACATTCAGCTTAAAAAGGCCTTCAGTAAGGTGACCTTTTCCTAAGTACATCTCGTTCTTACTTATTACAACTTTATCTGAAACAAAACACACTTAAACCCATTCTTGACGAGAAGTGAAATAAAAACTAAATTCTTCCGTATTTCAGGAACATGACAAACATTGTTCAGAGTCACCACCTTGCCAGAGGTCTACTTCAGGAATATCTTTCCGTAACCTTCAATTTTGGCCATTGCAGAATTTTCCATAAAACTGGTCTCGTCGGGTCCAGCGGGAGCAGATGAAGAAAATGCTTCTCTAACAGCACAAACATGGCGGGTGGCACCAGAATCCACCACTCCTTAGGATTTCCCACTAAGTTACATTCAGATAACATAGCGCGCAAGTCATCAATATCATCATTTGCTTCAACCATATTTGCTTGACCCTTTTTCTTCTCTTTCTTTGTAGCACGACATTCTACAGCTTTGTGTCCAACCTTTCCACAGTTGTGGCAATTTCCCTTGAATTTCTTCTTGTTGGGATAGTTGTTTGGTCCAGAAGAATTCTTCCGCTTCTTCAGATTAGTTGGATCAGTTTCAATAATATTTGCTCTCATAATTGTTGAGTTCCCACGTGTCTTCTTTTCTGCAGCTTTATTGTCCTCTTCGATCCTCAATCGAATGATGAGATCTTCGAGTTTCATCTCCTTGCGCTTATGTTTCAAGTAGTTCTTAAAGTCCCTCCATAAATGAGGCAACTTCTCAATCATTGCTGCAACTTGAAATACCTCATTGATGACCAAACCTTCAATGAAAAATTCATAATTAGAAACAAAATTAATACTTTCAACAAAAGCATTAATTCGGATTATACCTTCAGCAAGGAGATCATGAATTATAACTTGCAGCTCTTGAACATGGGTAATGACAAGTGTCACGACCCAAAATCCTAACCTGTCATGATGACACCTATCTCGATACTAGGCAAGCCGACAACCTCAATAAACCATAATTTCTTTTAAATACGAAGACATATTGATTAATTTCAGCGGAAGAAATCTTGCAAGTACAAATATAAATATTCCCAAAACCCAGTGTCACTGAGTAAATGACCTTCTAATATGAATACAAGTCTGGAAAATACGGTCTATAATAGTCTGAGACCAAATACAGTAAACAAGGAGATAGGGAAAGAGAGACAAGGTCTGCGAAACACTGCAGCTACCTCTAAATCTCCAAAAAATTGACTGTGTGAAAGAATCAACACCACTATATCCGGGATCACCTGGATCTGCACACGAAGTACAGGGTATAGTATGAGTACAACCAACTCAGTAAGTAACAATAATAAATAAGGAACTGAAGATAGTGACGAGCTACACAATTATAGTTCATTTTCAGTAATTCCAGCAAAGAATAGACATGTTTTCAAATCCGGCAGTTTAAGTCAAATCAGTTTTTATACAATTCAAGTTCAGGTAATTCAGAGATAAAATCTTTCAGAAATTTCACAAGAATGATAGATAGCAACTAAGTACAATAACAAATGAAAAGCAAGTACAACCTCTCAGAGCAACAGTCACTCAACTTATCACAACAACTCAATCACTCGGCTCCCAACCCTCAACACTCACACTCACACTCAATAGGTACCTGCGCTCACTGGGGGTGTACAAACTTCGGAGGGGCTCCTACAGCCCAAGCGCTATAATCCGCACAGACAACTCACGTGCTGCACGGATAACTCACGTGCTATAGTATAATATCTGGATCCGCATGGACAACTCACGTGCTGGACGGACAACTCAAGTGCTATAGTATAATATCTCACAATCAGGCCCTCGGCCTTACTCAGTCATAAATCTCTCAAGTCTATCGGGCTCTCAATAGTCATGAAATCATCCCAAACAACAATGATATGCTGTATCAATAATAATAATAGAGACCGATATAAGATGTGCAAGTAAAAACTGAGACTGAGTACAAATAGAATTTAGCAGGCAATTCAACATGTAACGCGGCCTCTGGGGGACCTAACAGTACCAACACACAGCCTAAACATGGTTTCTAACATGATTTACAGTCAAATTTCTACAACACATAGAGAGAATATAGCTAACCACAAGTTATTCAACTTTACAGTTTTCACGGGACGGACCAAGTCACAATCCCCTCGATGCACGGCCACACGCTCATCACCTAGCATGTGCGTCACCTCCAAAATATTCAGATAATACAATAATCCGGGGTTTCATACCCTCAGGACCAGATTTAAAACTGTTACTTACCTCAAGCCGTGTAATTCTTTATTCTGTAATGTCTTTTCCTCATGAATTGGCCTCCAAACGCCTCGAATCTAGCCACAAAAAATTTGATTCAGTCAATAAAATTTATTAGAATTAATTCCATGAGAAAATACTAATTTTTCAACAAAATTCGAAATTTAGCTCAAAAATTGCATGTGGGGCCCACGTCTCAAAATCCGACGAAAGTTATAAAATTCGAAAGCCCATTCAATCACGAGTCTAACCATACCAAATTTACCAAAATCCGACCTTAGCTCGCCCCTCAAATCTTCAATGTAAACCAAGAGGGTTTTCTAAATTTTTCAACTTAATTCACCCATTAAATGTTAAAAACAACTATGGATTCGGGTAATTTGACCAATAATGAGTTAAGAACACTTACCCCGTTGTTTTTCTTGCAAATCTCCCAAAAATCGCCTCTTCCCGAGCTTCAATCCGTCAAAAATGGAAAATGGGAACTTAAACTTTCTGTCAAAACCTCCCTTCTTCGCGAACGCGACAGGTCCCTCGCATTCACGAAGCACAAAAATCATGCTGCCCAAACATTGCTCTTCGCGAATGCAAGACACTGCTCACGAACGCGATGCTTTACCGAGCTCTTCTTCGCGAACGCGAGCTCCCCTTTGTGAACGCGAAGGCAAAAACCCATGCCCACTATTTTTCCTTCGCGAATGCGATACCTAATCGTGAATGCGATGAACAACCCAGATCCTCTTCGTGAACGTGAGACCCCCTCGTGAACGCGAAGGGAAAATCTTGCCAGCCTTAAATTTCCTTTCGCGAATGCGAGGGCCCACTCGCGAACGCGAAGAAGGAAACCAGAAAAAAAACACACCATTAGTCTTCAGCCAACATGCCAAGTCCAAAAATGATCTGTTAACCTCCCGAAACTCACCCGAGGCCCCCGGGACCTCAATCAAACATACTGTCATGTCCCTTAACATCATATGAAATTAGTTGGACCCTCAAATTACCTCAAACAATGTTAAAACCACTAATCATACCACAATTCAAGCCTAATAAACTTTGAAATTTCAAGTTTTCACAAATGACGTCAGAACCTATCAAATCAACTCTGATTGACCTCAAATTTTGTACACAAGTCATAAATGACATAGAGGGCCTATTAAAATTTTCAGAATCATATTTCGACACCGATATCAAAAAGTCAACCCCCGGTCAAACTTCCCAAAAATTCGACTTTCGTCATTTCAAGCCTTATTCCACTACGGACCTCCAAATAGTTTTCCGGACACGCTCCTAACTCCAAAATCACCATACGGAGCTACTGGAATCACCAGAATTAAATTCCAAGGTTGTTTACATATAAGTCAATATCCGATCAACTTTTTCAACTTAAGTTTTCAATTAAGAGACTAAGTATCTCATTTCACTCCGAAATCCTTTCGGACTCGAACCAACTAACTCAGTAAGTCATAAAATAACTGTAAAGCATAAATTGAGCAAAAAAAGGGGGAACGGTATTATAATACTCAAAACGACCGGCAGGATCGTTACAACGGGCTTGCAGTCTACCATCTTATAGTCCACAAACTTGGGTGCAAGAAACTTCTTTAAACCGGCATCCTCATTTTTGTACTTCTTTTCCAACGCATCCCATAGTTCTTTAGAGGTTTCGGCATTACTATCGACATTGTAAAGATCATCCTCCAGTCCACTAAGAATGTAATTGGTTCACAAGAAATCTGCTGGTGCGGGTGCCGCCGGCCGAGAACTCTGCTCTGAAGCCCCACTCAACAGCCTAGGACAATCTCTCTTATAATGACCAAATTATCCATACTTGAAACAACCCTCTTCTGATGGAACTGCTGCTCCTGATAACCCGAGGAATTACCTGTAGAAGCCTGAGCGGACGAGGCATCATGAGAACTCTGTACTGGTAGTACACTAAATGAAGGCTGGCCTGAGTGAACGCTGTAAGAACCATGGCTAGCTAATGCACCACGATGAGTTGGACGAGTCGTCTGAGCGTGTTTGTAAGAACAACCCCTACCGCGGTAAAACTGACCCCCTGAAGGAACACTGCTGAAATCATCTGGACCACGAGGCCTCTTAGCTTCCCTCTCTCCATGTTCCTGGCTACGAACCATCTCTATCTGCCGAGCAATGTCAACTACCTCATCAAAAGTAGCACTAGATACCCTCTGCCTAGCCATAAGTAACCGCAGCTGATATGTGAGGCAATCAATGAACCTCTTAATCCTCTCCATATCAATGGCAACCAACCAGACTGCGTGACGAGCCAACTCAGAAAATCTCATCTCGTATTGCATCACAGACATGCCATCCTGACGTAACTGCTTAAACTATCTGCGCAGCTCCTCTCTACGAGACTGCGACACAAACTTCTCCAAAACGAGAAATAGAGAACTCCTGCCATGTAAGTGGTGATGCACTGATCGGCCTGCGTCTCTCATAAGCCTCCCACCATCTAAAAGCAGTCCCAGAAAACTAAAAAGTAGTGAACGAGACCCCACTGGTCTCCAGAATACCCGCTATTCGAAGCATCCATTGACACTTATCCAGAAAACCCGAAGCATCTTCTGACTCAGCACCGCTAAATGGCGGAGGTCGAAGCCTCTCAAATCTCTCAAGTCTCCTCTGTTCATCATCTGCCATAGCAGGAACTACCGGGGCCTGAGCAGCTGCAGCTGGCTGGGCTGGTAGTGCCCCAGTATCTGAAGTCCTTGTACAACCTGGTATGGAGTATGGGCAACAGGGGTATGAGTACCACCCCCGGCCTGAGAAGTGGCAGGTGCGGCCAAAGCCGAAACCACCTGAGCAAGACCAGTGCAAACTATCAATATCTAGGCTAGAGCCTCCTGAAAACCTGGAATCACAATAGGTGCAGCTGGTGTCTGAGCTGGTCCCGCCGGCTCAACTATATC
Organism: Nicotiana otophora; assembly: GCA_000715115.1. Taxonomy (NCBI): domain Eukaryota; kingdom Viridiplantae; phylum Streptophyta; class Magnoliopsida; order Solanales; family Solanaceae; genus Nicotiana; species Nicotiana otophora. The sequence goes on from AWOL01S0007678.1 coordinate 112,254, forward strand.
TGGAATCTGATCCTGAGGTGGAGCAACTGGTGGTACTACAGGTGCTTGTCCTACTACTGCACGAGCTATACCTCGACCTCTACCTCGGCCCCGGCCTCTACCACGGCCCCTACCTCTCGCGGCCCTAACTGGTGGCACTGGTGGCTGACCGTCTAATTCGGTAGTACGTGTCCTCACCATCTATGAGAGAACAGAATAACAGAAATTTTAGTTTTTCGAAATAAATAATTTCGCACGACAGAATACAAGAAAGTAAATTTTTCCTAAGGGTTCGGCAACCTCTCGAAGATAAGTATAGATATCTCCGTACCGATCCGCTAAGAATGTAATTGGTTCACAAAATATTTGCTGGTGCTGGTGCCGCTGACCGAGAACTCTAATTTGGAGCACCACTCAACAGCCTAGGACAATATCTCTTGTAATGACAAAATTCTCCGCATTTGAAACAACCCCTCCTCTGATGGAACTACTGCTCCTGATAACCCAATGAATTACCAGTAGAAGCCTGAGATGACGAGGCATGATGAAAACTCTGCACTGGTAGTGCACTGAATGAAGGCTGGCCTTAGTGATCACTATAAGAACCGTGGCTAGCTAATGCACCACGATGAGCTGGACGAGTCGTCTGAGCGTGTCTGTAAGAATGACCCCTACCGCGGTAAAAATGACCCCCTGAAGGAACAATGCTGAAATCACCTGGACCACGAGGCCTCTTAGCTTTCCTCTCTCCACGTTCCTGGCTACGAACCATCTCTATCTGCCGAGCAATGTCAACTACCTCATCAAAAGTAGCACCAAATAGCCTCTCCCTAGTCATAAGCAACCGCAGCTGATATGTGAGGCAATCAATGAACCTCCTAATCCTCTCCCTATCAGTGGAAACCAACCAGACTACGTGACGATCCAACTAAGAAAATCTTATCTCATATTGCGTCACAGATATGCCATCCTGACGTAACTACTCAAACTGTCTTTGCAGCTCCTCTCTGCGAGACTGCGACACAAACTTCTCCAAAAAGAGAACGGAGAACTCCTGCCATGTAAGCGGTGATGCACCAATCGACCTGCATCTCTCATAAGTCTCCCACCATCTGAAAGCAGCCCCAGAAAACCTAAAAGTAGTGAACGAAACCCCACTTTTCTCCAGAATACCCGATGTTCGAAGCATCCGTTGACACTTAACCAGAAAACCCTAAGCATCTTCTGAATCGACACTGCTAAATGGTGGAGGTCGAAGCCTTTCAAATCTCTCAAGCTCATCATCTGCCATAACAGGCACTACTGAGGCCTGAGCAGCTGCAGCCGGCTGGGCTAGTAGTGCCCCCGGTATCTAAAGTCCTTGTACAACCTGGTCTGGAGTACGGGCAACAGGGGTATGAGCACCTCCCCCGGCCTGAGAAGTGGCAGGTGCGGCCAGAGACGAAACCACCTGAGCAAGACCGGTGCAAACTGTCAATATCTGGGCCAGAGCCTCCTGAAGACCTGGAATCACAATAGGTATAGCTGGTGTCTGAGCTGGTCCCGCCGACTCAACTATATCCGAAATTTGATCCTGAGGTGGAACAACTGGTGGTACTACAAGTGCTTCTCCAACAGCTGCATGAGCTATACCTCGACCTCTACCTCGGCCCCAGCCTCTACCACAACCCCGGACTCTAGCGGCCCTAACTAAGGGCACTGGTGGCTGACCATCCGATCTGGTAGTACGTGTCCTCATAATCTGTGAGAGAATAGAATAACAGAAATTTTTGTTTTTCAGAATCAATAAATTCGCACGACAGAATAAAAGAAAGTAAAATTTTCCTAAGGGTTCGGCAACCTCTCGAAGATAAGTATAGACATCTCTGTACCGATCCGCAAGACTCTACTAAACCTGCTCATGACTCATGAGACCTATGGAACCTAGGCTCTGATACCAACTTGTCATGACCCAAAATCCTAACCTGTCGTGATGGCGCCTATCTCGATACTAGGCAAGCCGACAACCTCAATAAACCATAATTTCTTTTAAATACGAAGACATAATGATTAATTTCAGCGGAAGAAATCTTGCAAGTATAAATATAAATATTCCCAAAATCCGGTGTCACTAAGTACATGAGCATCTAATATGAATACACGTCTGGAAAATACGGTCTATAATAGTCTGAGACCAAATACAGTAAACAAGGAGATAAGGAAAGAGAGACAAGGTCTGCGAAACACGGCAGCTACCTCTGAATCTCCGGAAAATTACGGTGTGAAAGAATCAACACTTACAGTATCTAGGATCACCTGGATCTATACACGAAGTGCAGGATGTAGTATGAGTACAACCAACTTAACAAGTAACAATAATAAATAAGGAACTGAAGATAGTGACGAGCTACACAGTTATAGTTCATTTTCAGTAATTCCGGCAAAGAATAGACATGCTTTTAAATCCGGCAGTTTAAGTCAAATCAGTTTTTATACAGTTCAAGTTTAGGTAATCCGAATATAAAATCTTTCAGAAATTTCACAAGAATGACAGATAGCAACTAAGTGCAACAACAAATGAAAAGCAAGTACAACCTCTCAGGGCAACGGTCACTCAACTTATCACAACAGCTCAATCACTCGGCTCCCAGCCCTCAACACTCACACTCACACTCAATAGGTACCTGCGCTCACTGGGGGTGTACAAACTCCGGAGGGGCTCCTACAGCCCAAGCGCTATAATCTGCACGGACAACTCACGTGCTACACGGACAACTCACGTGCTATAGTATAATATCTCACAATCAAGCCCTCGGCCTCACTCAGTCATAAATCTCTCAAGTCTCTCGGGCTCTCAATAGTTATGAAATCAGCCCAAACAACAATGATATGATGTATCAATAATAATAACATAGACCGAGATAAAATGTGCGAGTAAAAATTGAGACTGAGTACAAATAGCATTTAACAGGCAATTCAACATGAAACGCAATCTCTGGGGTCCTAACAGTACCAGCACATAGCCTAAACATGGTTTCTAACATGATTTACAATCAAATTTGTACAACACATAGAGAGCATATAGCTAACTACTAGTTATTCAACTTTACAGTTTTCACGGGATGGACCAAGTCACAATCCTCTCGGTGCACGGCCACACGCTCGTCACCTAGCATGAGCGTCACCTATAAAATATTCACATAATACAATAATTTGGGGTTTCATACCCTCAGGACCAGATTTAAAATTGTTACTTACCTCAAGCGGCGTAATTCTTTATTCTGCAATGTCTTTTCCTCGTGAATTGGCCTCCAAACGCCTCGAATCTAGCCACAAATAATTCGATCCAGTCAATAAAATTTATTAGAATTAATTCAATGACAAAATACTAATTTTCCAACAAAATCCGAAATAGCTCAAAAATTGCCCGTGGGGCCCACGTCTCGGAACCCAATGAAATTTACAAAATTCGAAAGCCCATTCAACCACGAGTCTAACCATATCAATTTTACCAAAATTGGACCTCAACTCGACCCTCAAATCTTCAATTTAAACCAAGAGGATTTTCTAAAATTTTCAACTTAATTCACCCATTAAATGTTGGAAACAACCATGGATTCGGGTAATTTGCCCAATAATGAGTTAAGAAAACTTACCCTATTATTTTCCTTGAAAGTCTCCCAAAAAGAGCCTCTTCCCGAGCTCATACCTTAAACTTTCTGTCCAAACCTCTCTTCTTCGCGAACGCCACAGGTCCCTCGCGTTCGCGAAGCACCAAAATCTTGTTGCCCAAACATTGCTCTTCGCGAACGCGAGACACTGCTCGCAAATGCGATGCTTTACCGAGCTCTTTTTCGTGAACGCGAGCTCGTCTTCGCAAACACGAAGGCAAAACGCGAAGGCAAAAACCCATGCCCACTATTTTTCTCTTCGCGAACACGATACCCAATCGTGAACGCGATGAACAACCCAGCTCCTCTTCGCGAACACGAGACCCCCTCGCGAACGCGAAGGGAAAATATTGCCTACCTCAAATTCCTCTTCGCGAAGCGAGGGCCCACTCGTGAACGCGAAGAAGGAAACCAGAAAAAAAAAACACCAGCAGTCTTCAGCCAATATGCCTAGTCTAAAAATGATTTGTTAACCTATCGAAACTCACCCGAGGCCCCCAGGACCTCAACCAAACATACTGTCATGTCCCTTAACATCATATGAACTTAGTCGAACCCTCAAATTACCTCAAACAATGCTAAAACCACAAATCATACCCCAATTTAAGCCTAATGAACTTTGAAATTTCAAGTTTTCACAAACGACGCCGGAACCTATCAAATCAAGTACGATTGACCTCAAATTTTGCACACAAGTCATAAATGACATAATGGACCTATTAAAATTTTCAGAATCAAATTTCGACCCCGATATCAAAGAGTCAACCCCCCGGTCAAACTTCCCAAAAATTCGAGTTTCACCATTTCAAGCCTAATTCCACTACGGACATCCAAATAGTTTTCCGGACACGCTCCCAAGTCCAAAATCACCATACTGATCTATTGGAATCATCATAATTAAATTCTGAGGCCGTTTACATATAAGTCAATATCCGGTCAATGTTTTCAACTTAAGTTTTCAATTAAAAGACTAAGTGTCTCATTTCACTCCGAAATCCTTCCAGACCCAAACTATCTAACTCGGTAAGTCATAAAACAATTGTAAAGTATAAATTGAGCATAAAAAAGGGGGAACGATGTTATAATACTCAAAATGATCGGTCGGCTCGTTACATTCTCCCCCTCTTAAATAATTGTTCGTCCTCAAACGGGTTTAGAATCATACTTGGAGTCTCAAATAGGTGTGGATATTTGCTCTGCATCTCCTGCTCAATCTCCCAAGTAGCTTCTCCGACTGGCTGACCTCTCCACTGTACGTTCACTGATGTTATGTTCTTTGACCTCAGCTTTCGAACCTGCCGGTCTAAAATAGCTATCGGCTTCATATCATAAGTCAAATTACCGTCCAGCCGCACTGTACTGAAATCCAAAATATGAGACGGATCCCCGACATACTTTCGGAGCATGGATACATGGAATACTGGATGAACACCTGATAGACGAGGTGGCAAGGCAAATTCATAAGCCACTTCTCCAATTTTCGTAAGTATCTCAAAAGGCCCAATGTACCGAGGGCTCAACTTGCCCTTCTTCCTGAACCTCAACACACCCTTCATGGGTGAAATCTTGAGCAGTTCTTCTCCCCAACCATGTAAGCAACATCACGGACCTTCCGGTCAGCATAACTCTTCTGTCTAGACTGCGTCGTGCAAAGCCGCTCCTGAATCAATTTAATTTTCTCCAAAGCATCCTGAACCAAATCAGTACCCAATAGTCTAATCTCACCCGGCTTAAACCAACCCACCAGAGACCGACACCGTCTCCTATATAAAGCCTCATACGGAGCCATCTGAATGCTCGATTAGTAGCTGTTATTGTAAGCAAACTCTGCCAGTGGTAGAAATTGATCCCAAGAACCTCCAAAATCAATGACACAAGAACGTAGTATATCCTCCAATATCTGAATAGTGCGCTCGGACTGTCCGTCCGTCTGAGGCTGAAATGATGTACCTAGCTGAATCTGTGTACCTAATTCTCGTTGCATTGCTCTCCAAAACTATAATGTAAACTGCGTGCCTCGATCTGAGATGATGGACATTGGCACACCGTGTAGATGAACAATCTCGTGGATATAAATTTCAGCCAACCACTCCGAAGAATAATTAGTACCAACTGGAATAAAATGCACAGATTTGGTCAACCGATCCATAATCACCCAAACAACATCAAACTTCCTCAAGGTTCGTGGAAACCCAACTACAAAATCCATGATAATACGCTCCCATTTCCACTCCGGAATTTCAAGTCTCAGAAGCAATCCTCCCGGTCTATGATGCTCGTACTTTACCTGTTGACAATTTAAACACCGAGCTACAAAGCCAACTATATCTTTCTTCATTCGCCTCCACCAATAGTGCTGCCTCAAATCCTGATACATCTTTGCGGCACCTGGATGAATGGAGTACCGCGAACTGTGAGATTCCTAGAGAATCAACTCACGCAAACCATCTACATTAGGCACACATAGCCTGCCCTGCATCCGTAATACACCATCATCTCCAATAGTGACTTCCTTGGCATCACCGTGCTGAACCGTGTCCTTAAAGACAAGCAGATGGGGATCATCATACTGGCGCTCTCTGATGTGATCATATAAAGAAGATCGAGAAACCACACAATCCAAAACTCGATTCGGCTCGGAAACATCCAATCTAACAAACTGGTTGGCTAAGGCGTGAACATCCAAGGCTAAAGGCCTCTATGCTACCGGTAAGTATGCTAAGCTTCCCAAACTCTCCGCCTTATGACTCAAGGCATCGGCCACCACATTGGCCTTTCCGGGAGGATAGAGAATGGTGATATCATAATCCTTAAGCAACTCTAACCACCTCGGCTGCCGCAAATTAAGATATTTCTGTTTAAACAGATGTTTAGACTCCGATGATCGGTATAAACCTCACAATAGACACCGTACAAATAATGCCGCCAAAGTTTCAAGGCATGAACAATAGTTGCTAACTCTAGGTCGTGGACTGAATAATTTTTGTCATGTACCTTTAATTGTCTGGACGCATAGGCAATCACCCTACCGTCTTGCATAAGCACTGCGCCGAGACCAATACGCGATGTGTCACAATACACAGTATAAAACCCTGAACCTGTAGGCAACACCAATACTGGAGCTATAGTCAAAGCTATCTTGAGCTTTTGAAAGCTCTCTTCACATTCATCTGACCACCTGTACGGAGAACCTTTCTGGGTTAATTTAGTCATAGGCGATGCAATAAACGAGAAAACCTCTACGAAGCGACGATAATAACCGGCCAAGCCGAGAAAACTCCGAATCTCAGTAACTGATGATGGCCTGGGCCAACTCTGAACTGCCTCTATTTTCTTGGGATCCACCTTAATCCTTTCACTGGACACTATGTGTCCCAAGAATGCCACCGAACTAAGCCAGAATTTACATTTAGAGAATTTGGCATATAGTTTCTCCTCTCTCAGCCTCTGCAATACCATACCCAAGCGTTGTGCATGCTCCTCCTAGTTACGTGAGTACACCAGGATATCATCAATAAATACAACGATAAATGAATCAAGATACAACTGGAATACGCTATTCATCAGGTGCATAAATGTTGCTGGGGCATTGGTTAGCCCAAATGACATCACAAGAAATTCATAGTGACCATAACGAGTCCTGAATGTCGTCTTTAGAATATCCGAATCCCGAATTTTCAACTGGTGATACCCCGATCTCAAATCAATTTTGGAGAATACCCTCGCTCCCTAAAGTTGGTCAAATAAATAATCAATACGCTGCAAAGGATACTTATTCTTGATTATAACTTTGTTCAACTGCCCGTAATTGATACATATTCGCATAGTACGATCTTTCATTTTCACAAACAGAACCGGTGCACCCCAAGGTGACACACTAGGCCTAATAAACCCCTTATTAAGAAGTTCCTGAAGTTGCTCTTTCAATTATTATAACTCAGCTGGTGCCATAAGATATGGAGAAATAGAAATGGGCTGAGTGCCCGATACCAAGTCAATGCCGAAATCAATATCCCTGTCGGGCGGCATGCCCGGCAAGTCTGCAGGAAATATATCCGAAAAGTCTCTCACTTCCGGTACTGAATCAATAGTAAGAGTATGTGCATCGACATCTTTCACAAAAGCCAAATATAAAAAACACCCCTTCCCAACTATACGTTGGGTCTTCAAATAAGAAATTATCCTGTTGGGAACATGATCTAGAGAACCTCTTTATTCGACCTTTGGCAACCCCGGAATTGCTAACGTCACGGTTTTTGTGTGACAGTCCAGAATAGCATGACATGGACCAATCCATACCCAGAATTATATCAAAATCAACCATACTAAGCAGTAAGAGATCAACTCTAGTCTCCAGTCCCCCAATGGTTACCACACAAGGCCGATATACACGATCCACAATAATAGTATCGCCCACCGGTGTAGATACACGAACAGGTAAAACTAAGGACTTACGGGAAGATACTATTACATACATGAACAAGTGAAACTAAGGACTCACGGGGCATATCTAGATAATGAGTAAAGTATGATGATACATACAAATAAGTAGAACCAGTGTCAAATAATATAGAAGCTAAACTGTGGCACACTGAGACAATACCTGTGATCACTGCATCTGAAACAATAGCATCTGGCCTGGTAGGAAAAGCATAGAATCGGGCATGACCACCAACTGATCAGCCTCTCCCTCTTGGGAGACCCCTAGCTAACTGAGCCCCACCCCGAGCGGCTGGGCAGGTGGCGTAACTGCTGGTGCTAGTGCCGCTGACTGAGAACTCTACTGTGGAGCCCCACTGAACAGCCTAGGACAATCTCTCTTGTAATAACCAAATTCTTCATACTTGAAACAACCCCTCCTCTGATGGAACTGCTGCTCTTGATAACCCGAGGAATTACCTATAGAAGCCTGAGCGGACGAGGCATGATGAGAACTCTGCGCTGGTAGTGCACTGAATAAAGGCTGGCCTGAGTGAACACTATAAAAACCATGGCTAGCTAATGCACCACGATGAGTTGGACGAGTCGTTTGAGCGTGTCTGTCAGAACGACCCCTACCATGGTACAATTGACCCCCTAAAGGAACACTGCTGAAATCACCTGGACCACGAGGCCTATAAGCTTCCCTCTCTCCACGTTCCTGGCTACGAACCATCTCTATCTGCCGAGCAATGTCAACTACCTCATCGAAAGAAGCACCAGATACCCTCTCCCTAGTCATAAGTAACCGCAGCTGATATGTGAGGTAATCAATGAACCTCCTAATACTCTTCCTATCAGTGGGAACCAACCAGACTGCGTGACGAGCCAACTCAAAAACTCTCATCTCGTATTGCGTCACAGACATGCCATCCTGACGTAACTGCTCAAACTGTCTGCATAGCTCCTCTCTACGATACTGCGGCACAAACTTCTCCAAAAAAAGAATGGAGAACTCCTGCCATGTAAGTAGTGATGCACCGATCGGCCTGCGTCTCTCATAAGTCTCCCACCATCTGAAAGCAGCATCAGAAAACTGAAAAGTTGTGAACGAGACCCCACTGGTCTCCAAAATACTCGCTGTTCGAAGCATCTGTTAACACTTATCCAGAAAACCCTAAGCATCTTCTGACTCGGCATCGCTAAACGGTGGAAGTCGAAGCCTCTCAAATCTCTCAAGTCTCCTCTGCTCATCATCTGCCATAGCAGGAACTACCGAGGCCTCAGCAGCTGTAACTGGTTGGGTTGGTAGTGCCCCGGTATCTGAAGTCCTTGTACAACGTGGTATGGAGTACGGGCAACAGGGGTATGAGTACCTCCCCCGGCCAAAGCCGAACCCACCTGAGCAAGACCAGTGCAAACTGTCAATATCTAGGCCAGAGCCTTCTGAAGACCTGGAATCACAATAGGTGTAGCTGGTGTGTGAGCTGGTCCCGCTGGCTCAACTATATCCGGAATCTGATTCTGAGCTGGAGCAACTGGTGGTACTACAGGTGCCTCTCCAATTGCTGCACGAGCTATACCTCGACCTCTACCTCGGCCCCGGCCTCTACCACGACCCGGCCTCTTACGGCCCTAACTTGTAGCACTGGTGGCTGACCGTCCGATCCGGTAGTACGTGTCCTCACCATCTGTGAGAGAATTGAATAATAGAAATTTTAGTTTTTCGGAATCAATAAATTCACATGACAGAATACAAGAAAGTGAAATTTTCCTCAGGGTTCGGCAACCTCTCGAAGATAAGTACAGACATCTCTGTATCGATCCGTAAGACTCTACTAAACCTTATCATGACTCATGAGACCTATGTAACCTAGGCTCTGATACAAACTTGCCACGACACAAAATTGCTTTTCCTCATGCCAGTGATGGTGCCTATCTCGATACTAGGCAAGCCGACAACCTTAAAAAACCACAATTACTTTTAAATGCGAAGACATAATGATTAATCTCAGCGGAAGAAATCTTGTAAGTAAAAATATAAATATTCCCAAAATCCGGTGTCACTAAGTACATGACCATCTAATATGAATACAAGTCTGGAAAATATGGTCTATAATAGTTTAAGACCAAATACAGTAAACAAGGAGATAGGGAAAGAATGACAAGGTCTACGAAACACGACAGCTACCTCTGAATCTCCTGAGCGAGCTACATAGTTTGACCAAATACAATAAATAAGGAACTGAAGATAGTGACGAGCTACACATAGTTCATTTTCAGTAATTCTAGCAAAGAATAGACATACTTTCAAATCTGGCAGTTTAAGTCAAATAAGTTTTTATACAGTTCAAGTTTAGGTAATCAGGATATAAAATCTTTCAAAAAGTTCACAAGAATGACAGATAGCAACTAAGTGCAATAAAAAATGAAAAACAAGTACAACCTCTCAGGGCAACAATCACTCAACCTATCACAACAGCTCAATCACTCGGCTCCCAGCCCTCAACACTCACACTCAATAGGTACCTGCGCTCACTGGGGGTGTACAGACTTCGGAGGGGACCCTACAGCCCAAGCGCTATAATCCGCATGAACAACTCACGTGTTGCACGGACAACTCACGTGCTATAGTATAATATCAAGATCCGCACGGACAACTCACGTGCTGCACGGACAATTCACGTACTATAGTATAATATCTCACAATTAGGCCCTCGGCCTCACTCAGTCATAAATCTCTCAAGTATCTCGGGCTCTCAATAGTCATGAAATCAGCCCATACAACAATGATATGATGTATCAATAATAATAAGAGTGACCGAGATAAGATGTGAAAGTAAAAACTGAGACTAAGTACAAATAGCATTTAGCAGGCAATTCAACATGTAACGCGGTGTCTGAGGGACCTAACAATACCAACACACAGCCTAAGTATGGTTTCTAACATGATTTACAGTCAACTTTCTACAACACATAGAGAGCATATAGCTAACCACAAGTTATTTAACTTTAGAGTTTTCACGGGACAGACCAAGTCATAATCCCCTTGGTGCACGGCCACACGCTCGTCACCTAGCATGTGCGTGTAATGACCCGGCCGGTCTATTTGAGATTTAGAGCCCCGATCCCCTAATATCTGCTTTCCCCACATTTGTTTCTACTTTTGGGAGTTGTCGGAGAGATTGGTTATGGAATTCAGGGAGTTTTGGGACATTTAGTCCCTAGTTGTGAGTTTAAGCATTAGAAATTGAACTGTAGTCATAACTATGTGAAGATGGATTCGGAATGGAATTTCTTCAACTCTGTTAGCTCCGTTGAGTGATTTTGAGCTTAGGGGCGCGTCCGGAATGTGGTTTGGAGGTCTGTAGTAGATTTAGGCTTGAATTGGCGAAAGTTAGATTTTCGGCGATTTCAGCCGATAGTGGAAATTTTGATATCGAGCTCGGAATGGATTTCCGAAAGTGGCTGTAGGTTCGTAGTGTCATTTGTGGCCTGTGTGTAAACTTTGAGGTAATTCAGACTAGATTTGACGTGGTTCGACGTCGTTTGTAGAATTTGGAAAATTCTAAGTTCTTAGGCTTGAATCCGTGCTTAGTACATGATTTTTGGTGTTATTCGATGTGGGTTGAAGGCTCGACTAAGTTCATATGGTGTTATAGGATTGGTTGGTAGGTTTGGTTGAGGTTTCGGGGACCTCAGGTGTGTTTCAGATACTTAACGGAATGAAATTGGACTTAGGAAAATATGGAGCTTTTGCTGGTTCTGCTGTAATCGCACCTGCGCAAGGCTGCCCGTAGGTGCGAGCAAATTGGCACAGAAGTGGGAAAATGGAGGAGTACCAGGGTCGTAGGTGCAGGGTATTTTCCGCATCTGCGATGCTCGTAGATGCGTTAGGGGTCTTCAAAGGTGCGCAAGGTCCGCAGAAGCGGAAGGGAATTCCGCACGCGCACACGCGCAGATGCGGCCCTTTCATCGCAGGTGCGAAGGCAGAGGGGGCAAGTGAATTGCGCAGATGTGCACAATTTCCGCACGAGCCCATGCTCCGCAGGTGCGGAAATACCTAGGCAGTGGTTAAAACCTAAGGGCTTCGCGATTTTTGTCAGTTTTGGACTTTGCAACTCGGTTTAGGGCGATGTTTTAGAGCCGTTTCGAGAGATTTCTTGAGGTAAGTCACTTGTGCTTATTTTTGATCAATACTATTGCTTCCTCATATATTTTCCCACCTAGTTACTGTGTATTTAATATGGAAATTGGGAATTTGAGGCTAGGGATTTGGAAGTTTGATTTGTGGATTTGGAGGACCATTTGGTGTCGGAATTTAGTAAATTTAATATGGTTAGACTCATGAGTTAACCAGATTTCGTATTTTATGACTTTTAATCAATTTTTAGATGTGGGCCCCACGGGCAATTTGTTTTTGAGTTAATTTTGGAATTTTTGTTAAAGTATTGATTTAATTAATTAGATGAGTCTATTATGGTTGTAATTATGATATGTAATTGCTTTTGGCTAGATTTGGGCCATTTAGAGCCGGATATTCATGGAAAGGGCATTCTTACGGATTGATTGAGCTTAACTCGAGGTAAGTGGCTTACCTAACTTTGTGTGGGGGAAATCCCCTTAAGATTTGGAACTATTGTGATACGTGAGCTGACAAGCACGTACACTGGCTAGTTGTGGTAAAAACCAATTTTTCTTACCGAGTAGCAACAAGTTTTTCCTGTTATTTTGAGTTATACCATTTTAATGAGTACTAATCTATTTTCATTCTTAATTGAGTTATTCCAATATGTGTAGCTTTCATGTTTAGTCTAATACAACATGTCTACGTGTCTTAATTGCTTATGTGAATTATGTGCAACATGCTTAGTGAATTTCCTGCTTCTTCCCTGACTGGTACTTAGTCTAAATTGTAAAAATTTCATGATGTAGTTGTATTTCTATCATTCGCGCTGCATATTTACTTTGGGACTATGGAACGGTATTCCGAGAGATCCCCTGTCTTGCATATTTACTTTGGGACTACGGAACGGTATTGTGGGAGATCCCCGTGTCTTGCATATTTACTTTGGGACTACGGAACGGTATTACGGGAGATCTCCCTGCATATTTACTTTGAGACTACGGAACGGTATTTCGGGATATCCCCCTGCACATTTACTTTGAGACTATGGAACGGTATTCTGGGAGATCCCCCTGCACATTTACGTTTGGGACTACGAGACGGTATCTCGGGAGATCCCCTATTGTGTTTTTGTGTACTAAGCTGTTACCTTCTATGATTTCATTGTTGTTAAGTTTCAGCCTTTATTTTATTGCGGTATTATACTGTATATTATTTTATTATATATTTACCAGTAGGGCCGTGACCTGACCTCGTCACTACTCGACCGAGGTTAGGCTTGGCACTTACTGGGTACCGATTGTGGTGCACTCATGCTACTCTCTGCACATGTTTTTTCGTTTGCAGATCCAGGTGCACCTTATCAGCCGTACTATCAGTGAGCCAGGACAGCTTTGGAGACTTCAAGGTATATCTGTCGCGTCTACAGACCTCAGAGTCCCCTTATATTTTTTTTCATGTCCATTATCTTCTGTATTTTTCCTTCTTAGACTCTGATGTATAGAGACACTAGATTTTTCCTTCTGTAGATTGTGATTCACGATGTTTCGAGTTTTGGGATTTGTTGTGTATTTTTGAATAGTTGGTTAAATTTATATTTTTATTTCATTATTGCGTAAGATGTTAGGCTTACCTAGTTGTAGAGACTAGGTGCCGTCACGATGTCACACAGAGGGGAAATTGGGTCGTGACAAGTTGGTATCAAAACTCTAGGTTCGTAGGTGTCGTGAGTCACAAATAGATTTATTAGAGTCTCGCGGATCGGTACGGAGACGTCTGTACTTATCTTTGGGAGGCTATGGAACTGTTAGGAAAGAAATTTCACTACTTTGATTCCTTGTCGTGCGAAAATTATTTACTTTAGAGATTCTAAATTTCTGTATTCTATTCTCTCACATATGGTGAGGACACGTACAAGCGGATCTGATGAACAGGCACCCGCACTCCCTGCTAGAGTCGCGAGAGGCCGGGGCCGGGGTAGAGGCCGAGGACGTCCACGTGGTGCAACCAGAGCACCCGCACGAGCTGCTATAGAGGAGCCCCCAGTAGCTCGAGCTGGAGGGCAGACACCTAAGATACCTATTGTTGCACCAGCCTTCCAGGAGACTCTATCCCAGTTTCTGAGCATGTTCAGCACCTTAGCTCAGGCTGAATTGATTCCACTTGCTCGTGCCACATCTCAGGCCGGGGGAGGAGCACAGACTCCCGTCGCCGGTACTCCAGAGCAGTAGGTTCAGGTCGACCAGGTTCCAGAGATTGTACCAATGCAGGCGGTAGCTTCAGCTCAGCCCGAGGTTAGGGCAACAGCTTCTGAGGCGGAGCAGCTCAAACTTGAGAGGTACAAGAAGTACCACCCACATACTTTCAGCGGATTGGCGACAGATGATGCTTAGGGTTTTCTGGAGGAATATCATCGTATTCTCCGTACTATGGGCGTAGCGGAGACAAGTGGGGTTTCTTTTACCACATACCAGCTTAGAGGAGCATCCTATCAGTGGTGGCGTGCATATGAGTTGGATGGTCTGGCTGAGGCAGCTTCACTTACATGGACTCAGTTCTCGGACATGGTTTTGAGAGAGTATGTCCCTCATAGCCTCAGGGACTCATGGCGCGCAGAGTTTGAGCAGCTGCACCAGGGTGCTATGACTGTGTCAGAGTATGCAGTTCACTTCAGTGATTTGGCCCGACATGCACAGGCCTTAGTTGCCACATTTCGAGAGAGGGTTTGACGATTTATTGAGGGTCTCCATCCTAGCATCCGGAGTAGTATGGCCAGGGAATTGGAGATGGATATATCTTATCAGTAGGTTATGGGTATTGCCAGGAGATTCGAGGGCATGTTTGCCTGGGATAGAGAGAAGAGGGAGGCCTAGAGGTCTCGAGAGGCTGGTTATTATTCTGGAGCTCGTGCCCCAGTAGCTCGCCATGGTAGGGGTTATGTGAGCCGCCTCGTTCATTCAGCTCTTCCAGCCTCCAGCGGTGTTTCAGCTCCTTCTAGACCCCAGGAGCCTTATTATGCACTGCCAGTTTCTAGTGTGCCTCCTGCACGGGGTGTTCCTAGCGGCCAGTCCAGCAGACTTGGCCTGAGCCAGTCACAGCAGCCACGCCCTCCCAGTGCTTGTTTTGAGTGTGGCGATACTCGTCACGTGGTGGGATTGCCCCAGGATTAGGAGGGATGCACTTCCACAGACTTTTCAGCCACAACGTGCTCCATCGAGTCCTCAGGCTATGATTACAGCACCAGCTGCCACCCACCTACTCAACCAGCTCGAGGTGGAGGTCGGGGAGGTATAGGTCGCCCTAGAGGGGGAGGCCAGGACAAATATTATGCACTTCCTGCTCGTATAGAGGCAATTGCTTTTGATTCTGTCATTACAGGTATTGTTCCGGTCTGTCGTAGAGATGCGTCGGTATTATTTGACCCAGGCTCTACATATTCTTATGTGTCCTCTTATTTTGCACCGTATTTGGGCGTATCTCGGGATTCTTTGAGTTCCCCTATTTATGTATCTACTCCTATAGGAGATTCTCTTGTTATGGACCGCGTCTATCGGTCGTGTTTGATTGCTCTTAGTAGTTTTGAGACCAGAGCCGATTTATTATTGCTCAGCATGGTGGACTTTGATATTATTTTGGACATGGACTAGTTGTCGCCCCATTATGCTATTCTTGATTGTCACGCTAAAACCGTGACGCTGGCTATGCCAGGTTTACCGCGATTAGAGTGGAGAGGTACCTTAGAGTGTACTCCCAGCAGAGTTATTTCTTTTCTTAAAGCTCAACGAATGGTTGAGAAGGGGTGTGACGCGTATCTAGCTTATGTGAGAGACGTCAATATTGATACCCCTACAGTGGAGTCAGTTCCAGTAGTGAGGGATTTTCCAGATGTGTTTCCAGCTGATCTTCCGGGCATGCCGCCCGACAGAGATATTGATTTTGGCATTGATTTGTTGTCGGGCACTCAGCCCATCTCTATTCCTCCATATCGTATGGCTCCTCCTGAATTGAAGGAATTGAAAGAGCAGTTACAAGAATTTCTTGATAAAGGCTTCATTAGGCCCAGTGTGTCACCTTGGGCTGCTCTTGCGTTATTTGTGAAGAAGAAGGATGGTTGTATGCGGATGTGTATTGATTACCGCAAGTTGAACAAAGTCACGGTGAAGAACAAGTATCCATTGCCTCATATTGATGACTTATTTGATCAGTTATTTGATCAACAGGTTATCATTAGTTGAAGATTTGGGAGCCAGATATCCCGAAGACTGCTTTCAGGACCAGATATGGTCACTATGAGTTTCTTGTTATGTCTTTTGGGCTGACCAATGCTCCAACAGCTTTTATGCACTTGATGCATAGTGTATTCTGACCTTACCTTGACTCATTCGTCATTGTGTTTATTGATGACATTCTGGTATACTCCCGAAGTCGGGAGGATCATGAGCAACACCTGAGGACTGCACTTCAGACCTTGAGAGAAAAGAAGTTATATGCAAAATTTTCAAGTGTGAGTTTTGGCTAGACTCAGTGGCATTCTTGGGTCATATAGTATCGATTGAGGGGATCCAGGTGGATCCAAAGAAGATTGAACCAGTGCAGAGTTAGCCCAGGCCGTCCTCAACTACAGAGATCCGAAGTTTTCTTGGTTTGGCGGGGTATTACCGTCGCTTTGTAGAGGGATTCTCATCTATTGCAGCAATTATGATCAGGATGACCCAAAAGGGTGCTCCGTTCAGGTGGAAAGAGGAATGTGAGGAGAGCTTTCAGAAGCTCAAGACAGCTTTGAATACAACCCGAGTATTGATATTACCTACAGGTTCGAGGTCTTATACTGTATATTGTGATGCATCGCGGATTGGTCTCGGCACGGTGTTGATGCAGGACGGTAGGGTGATTGCCTACGCGTCCAGACAGCTTAAGGTGCACGAAAAGAATTATCCTGTTCACGACCTTGAGTTAGCAGCTATTGTTCATGCCTTGAAGATATGGCAGCATTATTTGTACGGTGTTCCTTGTGAGATTTACACCGATCATCAGAGTTTGCAGCATCTGTTTAAGTAGAAAGATCTTAACTTACGTCAGCAGTGGTGGTTGGAGCTACTTAAGGATTACGATATCACTATTTTGTACCACCCTGGGAAGGCCAATGTGGTGGCCGATTCTTTGAGTCGCCGGGCAGAGAGTTTGGGGAGTTTAGCATATCTACCAGCAGCAGAGAGGCCATTGGTGTTGGATGTTCAGGCCTTAGCCAGCCAGTTTGTGAGATAGGATATTTCTGAGCCTAGTCGAGTGTTGGCTTGTGTGGTCTCTCGGTCTTCTCTTTATGATTGTATCAGGGAGCATCAGTATGATGACCCCCATATGATTGTACTTAAGGACACAGTCCAACACGGTGATGCTAAGGAGGTCACTATTGGAGATGATGGTGCATTGAGGATTCAATGCAGGCTATGTGTGCCCAATATAGATGGTCTGCGTGAGTTGATTCTCCAGGAGGCTCACAGTTCGCGGTACTCTATTCATCCGAGTGCCGCAAAGATGTATCAGGACTTGAAACAACATTACTAGTGGATGAGAATGAAGAAGAACATAGTAGAGTATGTAGCTTGATGTCTGAATTGCCAGCAGGTAAAATATGAGCATCAACGACCTGGTGAATTACTTCAGAAGTTAGAGATTCCGGAGTGTAAATGGGATAAAATCACTATGGATTTCATTGTTGGACTCCCACGGACTCAGCGGATTGTTGATAGGCTGACCAAGTCGTCTCATTTCATTCCTATGATGACTACCTATTCTTCCGAGTAGCTAGCTCGAATCTACATCCGTGAGATCATCAGGCTTCATGGCGTATCTGTATCTATTATCTCTGACCGGGGTACGCAGTTTACATCACGGTTCTGGAGAGCTGTACAACATGAGTTGGGTACTCGGGTTGAGTTGAGCACAGTATTTCACCCTCAGACGGACGGGCAGTCCAAGCGCACTATTCAGATATTAGAGGATATGCTCTGTGCGTGTGTGATAGATTTTGGGGGTGCTTGGGACCAGTTCTTTCCACTTGTGGAGTTTTCTTACAACAACAGTTATCAGTCCAGCATTCAGATGGCACCATATAAGGCTTTGTACGGTAGGCAGTGTCGGTCCCCAATGGATTCGTTCGAGCCCGGCGAGGCCAGATTATTTGGTACGGACTTGGTTCAAGATGCCTTGGAGAAGGTTAAGGTGATTCAGGATAGACTTCACATGGCTCAGTCCAGACAGAAATGTTATGTGGACCGGAAGGTTCGTGACGTTGCATTCATGGTTGGTGAGCGAGTCTTGCTCTGAGTTCCGCCTATGAAGGGCATTATGAGGTTTGGAAAGAAGGGCAAGTTGAGCCCAAGGTTCATTGGTCCATTTGAGGTGTTGCGTCGAGTTGGGGAGGTTGCTTATGAGCTTGCCTTGCCTCCCAGTCTAGCAGGAGTTCATCCGGTATTCCATGTCTCTATGCTCCGGAAGTATCACGGCGATTCATCTCATGTGTTGGTTTTCAGCTCAGTTCAATTGAACAAGGATCTATCCTATGTTGAGGAGCCAGTGGCTATTTTATACAGACAGGTCAGAAAGCTAAGATCAAAGAACATTACTTCCGTGAAGGTTCATTGGAGGGGACAGCCGGTCGGGGAGGCGATTTGGGAGACCGAGCAGGATATGCGCAGCCGGTACCCTCATCTTTTCATAGTTTCAGGTATGTCTTTGTACTCGTTCGAGGACGAATGATTGTTTTAAGAGGGGGAGGATGTAACGACCCAGCCGGTCATTTTGAGAATTAGAGGCCCAATCCCCTAATATCTGCTTTCCCACATTTGTTTCTACTTTTAGGATTTGCCGGAGTGATTGGTTATGGAATTCGGGGAGTTTTGAGTCACTTAGTCCCTAGTTGTGAGTTTAAGCCTTAGAAATTGGACCGTAGTCGGAACTATATAAAGACGGATCCGGAATGGAATTTTGTCAACTCCGTTAGCTCCATTGAGTGATTTTGAGCTTAGGAGCGCGTCCAGAACGTGTTTTGGAGGTCTGTAGTAGATTTAGGCTTGAATTGGCGAAAGTTAGATTTTCGGCGATTTCGACCGATCGTGGAAATTTTGATATCAAGCTAGGAATAGATTTCCGAAAGTGTCTGTAGGTTCGTAGTGTCATTTGTGACCTGTGTGTCAACTTTGAGGTAATTCAGACTAGATTTGACGTGGTTCGGCATCGTTTGTAGAATTTGGAAAATTCTAAGTTCTTAGGCTTGAATCCGTGCTTAATTCATGATTTTTGGTGTTATTCGATGTGGGTTGAAGGCTCGACTAAGTTCGTATGGTGTTATAGGATTGGTTGGTAGGTTTGGTTGAGGTCCCGGAGGCCTCGGGTGTGTTTCGGATGCTTAATGGAATGAAATTGGACTTAGGAAAATCTGGTGCTTTTGCTGGTTCTACTGTAATCGCACCTGCGCAAGGCTGCCCACAGGTGCGAGCCCACAGGTGCGAGCAAATTGGCGCAGAAGCAGGAAAATGGAGGAGTGCCAGGGGTCGCAGGTGCAAGGTGTTTTCCGCATCTGCGATGCCTGCAGATGCGTTAGGGGTCTTCGCAGGTGCGCAAGGTCCGCAGAAGCGGAAGGGAATTCCGCAGGTGCGCACATGCAAATGCGGCCCTTTCATCGCAGGTGCAAAGGCAGAGGGGGAAAGTGAATTGCACAGATGCACACAATTTCTGCACAAGCGCACCCGCAGGTGCGGAAATACCTGGGCAGTGGCTAAAACCGAAGGGCTTCGCGATTTTTGTCATTTTTGGACTTTGCAACTCGGTTTAGGGCGATATTTGAGAACATTTTCGAGAGATTTCTTGAGGTAAGTCCTTTGTGCTTATTTTTGATCAATAATCTTGCTTCCCCATGTATTTTCTCACCTAGTTAGTGTGTATTTACGGTGGAAATTGGAAATTCGAGGCTAGGGATTTGGAAGTTTGATTTGTGGATTTGGAGGACCATTTGGTGTCGGATTTTAGTAAATTTGATATGGTTAGACTCGTTAGTGAACGAGCTTTCGTATTTTATGACTTTTACCCGATTCCGAGATGTGGATCCCACGAGCGATATTTTTTTAGTTAATTTCAGAAGTTTTATTAAAGTATTGATTTAATTAATTAGATGAGTCTATTATGGTTGTAATTATGATATGTAATTTCTTTTGGCTAGATTTGGGCCATTTAGAGCCGGATATTCATGGAAAGGGCATTCTTACGGATTGATTGAGCTTGATTCGAGGTAAGTGGCTTGCCTAACTTTATGTGGGGGAAATACCCTTAAGATTTGGAACTATTGTGATATGTGAGCACCGTGTACGTGAGGTGGCGAGTACATACACGGGCTAGTTGTGGTAAAACCCGATTTGTCTTACTGAGTAGCAACAAGTTTTTCCTGTTATTTTGAGTTATACAATTTTAATGAGTACTAATATATTTTCATTCTTAATTGAGTTATTCCAATATGTGTAGCTATCATGTTTAGTCTAATACAACATGTCTACATGTCTTAATTGTTTATGTGAATTATGTGCAACATGCTTAGTGAATTTCCTGCTTCTTCCCTGACTGGTACTTAGTCTAAATTGTAAAACATTCATGATGTAGTTGTATTTCTATCATTCGCACTGCATATTTACTTTGGGACTACGGAACGGTATTCCGGGAGATCCCCCTGTACTGCATATTTACTTTGGGACTACAGAACGGTATTCCGGGAGATCCCCCTGTATATTTACTTTGGGACTACGGAACGGTATTCTGGGGAGATCCCCCTACACATTTACTTTGGGCTACCGAACTGTATTCCGGGAGATCCCCCTGCACATTTACATTTGGGACTCCGAGACGGTATCTCGGGAGATCCCCTGTTGTGTTTCTGTGTACTAAGCTGTTACCTTCTATGATTTCATTATTGTTAAATTTCAGCCTTTATTTTATTGCCGTATTACACTCTATATTGTTTTATTATATATTTACCAGTAGGCCCCTGACCTGACCTCGTCACTACTCGACCGAGGTTAGGCTTGGCACTTACTGGGTACCTATTGTGGTGTACTCATGCTACTCTCTGCACATGTTTTTTCATGTGCAGATCCAGGTGCACCTTATCAACTGCACTATCAGTGAGCCAGGATAGCTTTGGAGACTTCAAGGTATATCTGTCGCGTCCGCAGACCTCGGAGTCCTCTTCTACTCTTTCTCATGTCCATTATCTTCTGTATTTTTCCTTGTTAGACTCTGATGTATAGAGACACTAGATTTTTCCTTCTGTAGTTTGTGATTCACGATGTTCCGGGTTTTGGGATTTGTTGTGTATTTTTGAATAGTTGGTTAAATTTATATTTTTATTTCATTATTCCGTAAGATGTTAGGCTTACCTAGTTGTAGAGACTAGGTACCGTCACGACGTCACACGGAGGGGAAATTAGGTCGTGACAGTGCGTCACCTCCAAAATATTCACATAATACAATAATCTGGAGTTTCATACCCTCAGGACCAGATTTAAAACTTACTTACCTCAAGCCGTGTAATTCTTTATTCTGCAATGTCTTTTCCTCGTGAATTGGCCTCCAAACGCCTCGAATCTAGCCACAAATAATTTGATTCAGTCAATAAAATTTATTAGAATTAATTCCATGAGAAAATACTAATTTACCAACAAAATCCGAAATTTAGCTAAAAAAGCGCTTGTGAGGCCCACGTCTCGGAACCCGACGAAAGATACAAAATCCAAAAGCTCATTCAACCACGAGTCTAACCATACCAATTTTACCAAAATCCGACCTCAACTCGACCCTCAAATCTTCAATTTAAACCAAGAGGGTTTTCTAAATTTTTCAACTTAATTCACCTATTAAATGTTAAAAACAACTATGGATTTGGGTAATTTGACCAATAATGAGTTAAGAACACTTACCCCATTGTTTTCCTTGAAAATCTCCCAAAATTCGCCTCTTCCCGAGCTCCAATCCATCAAAAATAGAAAATGGGACGAAGTCCCATTTTCAAAACTTAAACTTTCTGTCCAAACCTCCTTTTTTCGCAAACGCGACAGGTTCCTCGCATTCGCGAAGCACAAAAATCGTGCTGCCCAAACATTGCTCTTCACAAACGTGAGACACTACTCGCGAACGCGATGCTTTACCGAGCTCTTCTTCGCGAACGCGAGTTCCCCTTCGCGAACGCGAAGGTAAAAACCCATGCCCACTATTTTTCCCTTCGCGAACGCGATGAACAACCCAGCTCCTCTTTGCGAACGTGAGATCCCCTCGTGAAAGCGAAGGGCGAATCTTGCCTGCCTCAAATTCCCCTTCGCGAACGCGAAGAAGGAAACCAGAAAAAAAAGAAAAACCATTAGTCTTCAGCCAACATGCCAAGTCCAAAAATAATCTGTTAACCTCCCGAAACTCACCCGAGGCCCCCGGGACCTCAACCAAATATACCGACAAGTTTCTTAACATCATACGAACTTAGTCGAACCCTCAAATTACCTCAAACAATGTTAAAACCACGAATCAGACCTCAATTCAAGCCTAATGAACTTTAAAATTTCAAGTTTACACAAACGACGTCGGAACCTATCAAATCAAATCTGATTGACCTCAAATTTTTCAAAAAAGTCATAAATGACATAGAGGGCCTATTAAAATTTTTAGAATCAGATTTCGATCTTGATATTAAAAAGTCAACCCCCGGTCAAACTTCCCAAAAATTTGGCTTTCACCATTTCAAGCCTAATTCCACTACGAACCTCCAAATAGTTTTCCGGACACGCTCCTAAGTCCAAAATCACCATACAGAGCTATTAGAATCATCAAAATTAAATTCCGAGGTCGTTTACATATAAGTCAATATCCGGTCAACTTTTCCAACTTAAGTTTTTAATTAAGAGACTAAGTGTCTCATTTCACTCCGAAATCCTTCTGGACCCGAACCAACTAACTCAGTAAATCATAAAATAACTGTAAAGCATAAATTGAGCAAAATAAGGGGGAATGGGGTTATAATACTCAAAACGACCAGCCGGGTCATTACAACAGGCTTGTTGTCTACCATCTTATAGTCCAAAAACTTGGGTGCAACAAACTTCTTTAAACCAGCATCCTCGATTTTGTACTTCTTTTCCAACGCATCCCATAGTTCTTTAGAGGTTTCTGCATTACTATAAACATTGTAAAGATCATCCTCCAGTTCGCTAAGAATGTAATTGGTTCACAAGAAATCTGAGTGCTTCCATGCCTCAGACACAATAAAACGTTCATTATTAGGAGTTGATTCTGATAGAATCGGAACGTCCTACTTGATGAACTTATGTAGACTCAAAGTAGTCAAATAGAAGAACATCTTCTATTGCCAACGTTTGAAATCAATCCCGATAAATTTTTTGGGCTTTTCCACCGGAACCGGTGGTGGCACAAAATGACTGGAAGTAGCAACATTGCTCGTAGAGATAACCGCGGGGGTTACTGTTTCTGTCATTTCTGTTAACAACAAAACATAAACAAAATTAATTAATGGTGAAGTATTTAAAATACTCAAACCGAATAACTTTAACATAAACAGATTAAATGCCACGGTGAAGATTTTATTTCTTCAAATTGAATACAGAACGAGTAGAAAATTACAAAGATTTTAATCTCGTAATGTCAACCAAGGAGTAGAAAATTCGAAGATTTTAGTCTCCAAATTGAGAGTAGAAATCATTAGGATTTAGTCTCTCACAAACAGAATATAAGATTAATACAGAAAAAATAATTAAGTTCCTTAAGCATATTTGTATTCTGTATTAGAAAATATATTCAAAAAATAAAACGATATAAAACAATAAATGTAGAAGAATAGAATTATTCCGAGCCCACTGAATTCATAGTGTTTTCTTAAGGAACTTAATCCCCTCCTAGTACCCGAGGTTTAGGAATATTTCCTCCCAGGATAGAACGGATTACCCTCATTGGTGTAGCGGTACTTCAAATCCCGGTGACAACGAACACAAAGAACAATAGTAAGTCACAGTTACTGCTTTCTTTTCTGTTAAAACAATGCAGAAAGAAGAAGGATAAATCAAAATTTTCGTAAGGAAAATCTAAGGGAGAGTTCATGTATTTATAGCCAAAACAATGACCATTTATGCAAACCGCCAAATTCAAATTATAACGGAAAAATTAAAACATGGGAAAATTGAATTATTATTACAGAAACGGTCTAATTTGGATTAATTAATATTGCGTTAATATTAACAAATACATTTGGTCCAAAACATTAATCAATCAATTAACCAAATCCGAAGCCAAGCGAGCGACGACGACGACACGAGACTTGCCTTCTTCTTAACTCTTTAAAACAAGAAGAAGAGGAATTGTATATATACCCATCAAAAGTCTTTTCCACCTCCGGTATGGGATAATGTCCCTTTGTCAAAGAGAGAAATTCAAAATTTTATGTTTTCCTCTATTTCACATTCACCCTATTTTAAGTTCTAGGAAGCTTAAACCCAACAATTACACCATTACACCGAATTATATGCTGACCAAGTAATTACTTAGTCAGACAAACATGCTAAAACTGTGTAATTACACACACTTACTGTCACAACCCAAAATCCTAACCTGTCGTGATGGAGACTATCTCACTACTAGGCAAGCCGACAACCTCAATAAACCATAATTTTTTTTAAGTTTGAAAACATAATATTTGAGTTCCATAGAAAATCTCACAAATTACTAACATAAAATAAATTTCCAAAACCTGGTGTCACTAAGTACATGAGCATCTTAATGATAACAAAGTCTAACTAATAAAAATATTGTCTGAAAATATAGAACATTACAATAACGGAAAGGAAGAGAGTCAAGGCCAGTATACGCCAAGCAACTACCTTGATAGTCTCCAACTAATAACACTCTGAGGTCTAACAGTCGCCGTATCCGGAAGCACCTGGATTTGCACACGAGGTACAGAGTGTAGTATGAGTACAACCAACTCAGCGAGTAACAATACTAAATAAAGAACTGAAAGTAGTGACGAGCTTCACAACTAAGTCCAATTACAGTAATTTCCAACATAAGAGAGTAGGCATGCTTGCAAGTTAAAAAATTAAGGCCCAAAAAGAAATTTCATATCAAGTTCGACTGAAACAGAAGATAATATCTCTCAGAAATTTCCAAAATAATGATATATAACAACTGTAGTACAACAATAATTAAATCAATGCATCCTCTCAGAGCAACAGTCACTCAGTCCTCCCACTCGCTCGGCACTCGCACTCAGTAGGTCCCTGCGCTCACTAGGGGGTGTGTACAGACTCCGGAGGGGCTCCTTCAGCCCAAGCGCTATAATCCACACGGAAAACTCACGTGCTGCACAGACAACTCACGTGCTATAATATAATATCTGGATCCGCATGGACGACTCACGTGCTGCACGAACAATGCACGGGCTATAGTATAATATCTGGACCCGTACGGATAACTCACGTGCTATAGTATAATATCTGGATCCGCACGGACAACTCACGTATTGCACAGACAACTCACGTGCTATAGTATAATATCTGGATCCGCACGGACAACTCACGTATTGCACAGACAACTCACGTGCTATAGTATAATATCTGGATCCTCACGAACAACTCACGTGCTGCACGGACAACTCACGTGCTATAGTATAATATCTGGATCCTCACGAACAACTCACGTGCTGCACGGACAACTCACGTGCTATAGTATAATATCTCATAATCAGGCCCTCGTCCTCACTCAGTCATCAACCTCTCCAGTCTCTCGGGCTCTCAGAAATCACAATAAGCAACCCAGACAGCAATGATATGATGCATCAAAAATGAACAATAGAGATTGATATGTAATATACAAATAAACTGTGACTGAGTATAAAACAACAATTTAGCAAATAATTCAACATGTACACGACCTTTGTGGGTCCCTACAATGCTAACACGTAGTGTAAACATGATTTGTGATTCAATTTCTCTAATACATGGAGAATATACAGATAACAACAGATTATCCAATTACACAGTTCCATGGAATTTGACCAAGTCGTGATTCCTACGGTGTACGCCCACACGCCTGTCACCTAGCATGTGCGTCACCTCAAAACCAATCACATATCACAAATCCGGTGTTTCATGCCCTCAGGACCAAATTTAGAAATGTTACTTACCTCAAACCGTATAATTCTTTATTTTTCTATGTTTTTGCCTCGCGAATCGGTCTCCAAACGCCTCAAATCTAGTCACAAATAATTTGATTCAGTCAATACAAATTGTAGGAATTAATTCCATATGAAAGTACTAATTTTCCAAAAAAATCCAAAATTACACTCAAACATTGCCCGTGGGGCCCACGTCTCGAAACTCGACAAAAGTTACAAAATATGAACGTCTATTCAACCACGAGTCCAACCATACCAAATTTACCAAATTCTGATAACAACTCGACCTTAAATCCCAAAATCTTATTTTCAAATTCCTAGGCCCAAATCCTCGAATTACACCTCACAAACACGTAATCTAGTCGGAATAATCGATGATAATTCAATATTATTGACTAACAATGATCACAAGTGACTTACCTTAAGATTTCCCGTGAATTCTCGCTAAAATATCGCCTCAACCCATGTTGGAAATGTTAGAAATGAAGCCAAAATCGCGAACCCTTGTTTTTAACATTCTGTCCAGTCTTTTTGCACCTGCGACCGCTTATCCACACCTGCGAAACCGCTTCTGCGGTGAATTCTACGCTTCTGCGGAAGCCACTTAATTCCCCCAAGCCCGCATTTACACTCCATGTCCCGCACCTACGGAGCCGCTTTTGCGGCCTTCCATCCGCTTCTGTGGAAACATGCCTCTCCCTCAACTCCGCATCTACGGAGCCTTGCTCTCACCTGCGCCCTGACCAGGCCATCCCAGCTCCGTTTCTACATAAAATGACCCACATCTGCGGCATCGCACCTGCGGCCAATCCCTCGCTGGTGCGATCACACCGTAAGACAGAAATTTCTAGATTTCTTCTAAGTCCGAATTTAATCCGTTAACCATCCGAAACTCACCAAAGACCCTCGGGGCCTCAAATCAAATACACCAACAAGTCCTAAAACATCATATGAACTTAATCTGAACTTCAAATCACATCAAACAACGCTAAAACCGCGAATCATACCCCAATTCAAGCTTAATGAGACTAAGAACTTTCAACTTAGACATTTAATGACGAAACCTATCAAATCACCCGATTGACCTCAAATTTTACACACAAGTCATAAATGATATAACGGACCTATTCCAATTTTCAGAATCGGATTCCGACCCCGATATCCAAAATTCAACTCCCTGGTCAAACTTCCAAACTTAAATTTCTATTTTAGCCATTTCAAACCTAATTTAACTACGGACTTCCAAATAATTTTTCGAACACGCTCCTAAGTCCAAAATTACTATACAGAGCTATTGGAAGCATCAAAACTCTATTCCGGGATCATTTACATATAAGTCAATATCCGGTCAACTATTTCAACTTAAGCTTTAAACCTTAGAACTAAGTGTTCTAAATCATTCCAAAACCTCACCGGACCCGAACTAATTACCCCGGTAAGTCACATAATAACTGAAAAGCATAATTTAGGCAGTAAATGGGAGAACGAGGCTGTAATACTCAAAACAACTGGTCGGGTCATTACATCCCCCCCTAAACAAACATTCATCCTTGAACGGGTTTAGAATCATACCTTGAGCCTCAAATAGGTGTGGATATTTGCTCCACATCTCCCGCTCAATCTCCCAGGTAGCTTCTCCGACTGGTTGGCCTCTCCACTGCACCTTCACTGAAGCTATATTTTTTTATCTCAACTTTCGAACCTGCCAATCTAAAATGGCCACCGGCTCCACATCATAGTGCGCTCGGACTGTCCGTCCATCTGAGGGTGAAATGTTGTACTCAACTGAACATGTGTACCTAATTCTTGCTATACTGCTCTCCAAAACTGTGATGTAAACTGCGTGCCCCGATCCGAAATGATGGACACTAGCACACCGTGTAGGTGAACAATCTCGCGGATATAAATCTCAGCCAACCGCTCCGAAGAATAAGTAGTACCAACTGGAATAAAATGCGTGAACTTGGTCAATCGATCTACAATCACCCAAACAACATAAAACTTCCTCAAAGTCTGTGGGAGCCCAACTACGAAGTCCATGGTAATACGCTCCCACTTTCACTCCAGAATTTCAAGTCTCTGAATTAATCCGCCCGGTCTCTGATGCTCGTACTTCACCTGTTGACAATTTAAACACTGAGCTACAAACCCAACTATATCTTTCTTCATTTTCCTCCACCAGTAGTGCTGCCTCAGGTCCTTGTACATCTTAGCGGCACCCGGATGAATGGAATACTGCGAACTGTGGGCTTCTTCAAGAATCAACTCCCGCAATCCATCTACATTTGGCACACAAATACGACCCAACATCCTCAATACCCCATCATCTCCAATAGTAACATCTTTGGCATCACCGTGCTGAACTGTGTCCTTCAGGACAAACAAATGGGATCATCATTCATGCGCTCTCTGATGCGGTAATATAAAGAAGACCGAGAAACCACACAAGCTAGAACCTAACTGGGATCTAAAATATCTAATCTCACAAACTAATTAGCCAAGGCCTGAACATCAACTGCGAGAGGCCTTTCACCAACAGGAATTAATGCAAGGCTACCCATACTCACCGGCTTTCTACTCAAGGCATCGGCCACCACATTGGCCTTCTCGGGATGATACAGAATAGTGATATCATAGTCCTTTAGCAGCTCCAACCATCTCCGCTACCTCAAATTTAGATCCTTCTAGTTGAATAGGTGCTAAAGGCTCCGATGATCTGTAAATACCTCACAAGACACACCATAGAGATAGTGTCTCCAAATCCTCAATGCATGAAAAATGGCTGCCAATTCTAAATCATGAATATGGTAGTTCTTTTCATGTGGCTTTAACTGACGTGAAGCATAAGCAATCACTCTATCCTCCTACATTAAGACACACCTAATACCAATCCGAGAAGCATCATAATACACTGTATAAGAGCCTGAAACTGAAGGCATAACTAGAACTGGAGTTGTGGTCAAGGCAGTCTTAAGCTTCTGAAAGCTCTCTTCACACTCATCCGACCACCTGAATGGAGCACCTTTTTGGGTCAATTTAGTCAAAGGCGATGCAATAGACGTGAAACCCTCCACAAAGCGACGATAATAACTGGCCAAGCCGAGAAAACTCCGAATCTCAGTAGTTGAAGATGGCCTGGGCCAACTCTGAACTGCCTCTATTTCATTCGGATCCACCTTAATTCCTTCACTGGACACTATATGTCCCAAGAATGCCACGAACTAAGCCAGAATTCACACTTAGAGAATTTGGCATAAAGCCTTTCCTCTCTCAGCCTCTGTAATACAATACCCAAGTGTTGTGCATGCTCCTTTTGGCTACATGAGTACACCGGGATTTCATCAATAAATACTACGACAAATGAATTAAGATATGGCTGGAATACATTATTCATCAAGTACATAAATGCTGCTGGAGCATTGGTCGGTCTAAAGGACATCATGAGAAATTCATAGTGACCATAACGAGTCCTGAATGTCGTCTTTAGAATATCCGAATCCCGAATTTTCAACTGGTGATACCCAGATCTCAAATCAATTTTGGAGAATACCCTCGCTCCCTGAAGTTGGTCAAATAAATCACCAATACGCGGCAAAGGATAATCTTGATTGTAACTTTGTTCAACTACATGTAGTCGATGCACATCCGCATAATTCCATCTTTCTTTTTCACAAACAGAACCGGTGGACCCCAAGGTGACACACTAGGCCTAATAAACCCCTTATCAAGAAGTTCCTGAAGTTTCTCTTTCAATTCTTTCAATTCAGCTGGTGCCATATGATACGAAAGAATAGAAATGGGCTGAGTGTCCGGCACCAAGTCAATACCAAAATTAATATCCCTGCCGGGTGACATACCCGGCAGGTCTACAGAAAATACATTCGAAAAGTCTCGCACTACCGGTACTGAATCAATAGTAGGAGTACCTGCATCAACATCTCTCACAAAGACCAAATATGACTTATACCCTTTCCCAACCATACGTTGGGCCTTTAAATAAGAAATTACCCTGCTGGGAACATAATCTAGAGAACCTCTCCATTCGACCTTTGGCAACTTCGGCATCGCCAACGTCACAGTTTTTGCGTGACAGTAGAGAATAGCATGACATGGATACAACCAATCTATACCCAAGATTATATCGAAATCAACCATACTTAGCAATAATAGATCAACTCTAGTCTCTAGTCCCCCGATAGTTACCACACATAACCGATATACAGGGTCCACAATAATAGTATTACCCACCGGCGTAGACACACGAATAGGTAAAACTAAGGAATCACAGGGCATATCCAGATAATGAGTAAAGTATGATGATACATACGAATAAGTAGAACCAGTGTCAAATAATATAGAATCTTCCATGTGGCACACAGAGACAATACTTGTGATCACTACATCTGAAGCAACGATATCTGGCATGGCAGGAAAAGCATATAATCGGGCCTGACCGCCACCTGATCGGCCTCCCCCTCTTGGGCGACCCCTAACTGACTAAGCCCCACCCCGAGCTAGTTGAGTGGGTGGTGTAACTGCCGGTGCTGGTGCCATTGTCCAAGAACTCTTCTTTGGAGCTCTACGTAATAACCTAAGGAAATCTCTCTTGATATGACCAAAGTCTTCGCACTCAAAACAACTCCTCATGTGATGGATATGCTGGTCCTGATAACCCGAGGCACTACCTATAGAAACCTGAGCAGACGAGACATGGTGAGTACTTTGCGCTAGTAGTGCACTGAATGAAGACTGGCCTGAGTGAGAACTGTAAGAACCATGGCTAGCTGATGCACCACGATGAGCTGGACGAGTCGTCTGAGCGGGCCTATAAGGGCGACCCCTACTGTGGTAGGACTGTCCCCTGGAAGGAAAACCGTTGAAATCACTCGAACCTTGAGGCCTCTTAGCCTCCATCTCACCACGCTCCTGTCTATGGACCACATCTATCTGCCGAGCAATGTCAACCACCTCATCAAAAGTGGCACCAAATACTCTCTTTCTAGTCATAAGCAATCGTAGCTGATATGTGAGGCCATCAATAAACCTCCTAATCCTCTCCCTATCAGTGGGATCCAACCAAACTGTGTGACGAGCCAACTCAGAAAACCTCATCTCGTACTGGGTCACAGACATACCATCCTGTCAAAGCTGCTCAAACTGTCTGTGCAGCTCTTCCCTACGAGACTGTGGCACGAACTTCTCCAAAAAGAGAACAGAGAACTCCTGCCATTTAAGTGGTACTGCACCGACCAGCCTGCGCCTCTCATAATCCTCCCACCATTTGAAGGCAGCCCCAGAAAACTAAAAAGTAGGGAACGAGACCCCGCTGGTCTCCAAAATACCCGATGTCCGAAGCATCCACTGGTACATATCCAGAAAACCCTGAGCATCTTCTGATTCAGCACCGCTAAATGATGGAGGTCATAGCCTCCCAAATCTCTCAAGTCTCCTCTGCTTATCATCTTCCATAACGGGGACTACCGGGGCCTGAGTAGGTGCTGCCGGCTAGGCTGGTAGTGCCCCCGATATCTGAAGTCCCTGCACTACCTGCTTTGGAGTACGGGCAATAGGGATATGAGTACCTCTCCTGGCTTGAGAAGTGGTTGGTGCTGCCTGAGCCGAAACCACCTGAGCAAGGCCAGTGCAAACTATCAATATTTGGGCCAAAGCCTCATGTAGGCCTGGAATCACTATAGGCACAGCTGGTGCCCGAGCTGGTCCCGTCGGCTCTACTATATCTAGAATTTGCTCCTGAGATTGAGCAACTGGTGGTGCTACAGGTGCTGCTCCAACTACTATACGAGCTACACCTCAACTTCTACCTCAGCCCCGGCCTCTACCACGGCTCTGGCCTCTCGCAGCCCTAACTGGTGGCACTGGTGGCTGACCATCTAATCCGATAGTACATGTCCTCACCATCTGTGAGAGAATAGAATAACAGAAATTTAGTTTCCAGAATCAACAAATTCGCACAACAGAATACAAGGAAGTGAAATTTTCCCAAGGGTTCGGCAACCTCTTAAAGATAAGTATAGACGACTCTGTACTGATCCGCAAGACTCTACTAAACCTGCTCATAACTCGTGAGACCTATGTAACCCAGGCTCTGATACCAACTTGTCACGATCTAAAATAAAAAACTTGTCGTGATGGCGCCTATCTCACTACTAGGCAAGCCGACAACCAATAAAACATAATTTCTATTAAGTTTGAAAACATAATATTTGAGTTCCATAGAAAATATCACAAATTACTAACATAAAATACATTCCCAAAATCCGGTGTCACTGAGTACATGAGCATCTAAATGATAACAAAGTCTGACTGATAAAAACACTGTCTGAAAATATAGAGCAGTACAATAACTGAAAGGAAGAGAGTCAAGGTCAGCGGATGCCAAGCAGCTACCTTGATAGTCTCCAACTGATAACACTCTAAGGTCTAACAGTCACCGTATCCGGAAGCACTTGGATCTACACACGAGGTGCAGAGTGTAGTAGGAGTACAACCAACTCAACAAGTAACAATACTAAATAAAGAACTGAAAGTAGTGACAAGCTTCACAGCTAAATCCAATTACAGTAACTTCCAACAAAAGAGAGTAGGCATGCTTGCAAGTTAAACAATTAAGGCCCAAACAGAAATTTCATATCAAGTTCGACTGAAACAGAAGATAATCTCTCTCAAAAATTTCCAAAATAATGATTTATGACAACTGTAGTACAACAATAATAAAATCAATGCATCCTCTCAGAGCAACAGTCACTCAGTCCTCCCACTCGCTCAGCATTCGGCACTCGCACTCAGTAGGTAAATGCGCTTACTGGGGGTGTGTACAGACTCCGAAGGGGCTCCTTCAGCCCAAGCGCTATAATCCACACGGACAACTCACGTGCTGCGCAGACAACTCAGATGCTATAATTTAATATCTGGATCCGCATGGACAACTCAAGTGCTACACGGACAACTCACGTGCTATAGTATAATATCTAGACTCGTACGGACAACTCACGTGCTATAGTATAATATCTGAATCCGCACGGACAACTCACATGTTGCACGGACAACTCACGTGCTATAGTATAATATCTGGATCTGCACAGATAACTCATGTGCTACACGGACAACTCACGTGCTATAGTATAATATCTCACAATCAGGCCCTCGGCCTCTCTCAATTATCAACCTCTCTAGTCTCTTGGGCTCTCAGAAATCACAATAAGCAGCCCAGACAGCAATGATATGATGCATACAAAATGAACAATAGAGACTGAGATGTAATATACAAATAAACTGTGACTGAGTACAAAATAGTAATTTAGCATATAGTTCAACATGTACATGGCCTATGTGGGTCCCTACAATGCCAACACATTGTCTAAACATGATTTGTGGTTCAATTTCTCTAATACATGGAGGATGTACAGATAACAATAGATTATCCAACTACACAGTTCCATGGAATTTGACCAAGTCACAATTCCTACGGTTTATGCCCACACGCCCGTCACCTAGCATGTGCGTCACCTCAAAACCAACCACATATCACAAATCCGGGGTTTCATACCTTCAGAACCAAATTTAGAACTGTTACTTACCTCCAACCATATAATTCTTTATTCTGCTATGCCTTTGCCTCGCGAATCGGTCTCCAAACGCCTCGAATCTAGTCACAAATAATTCGATTCAGTCAATATAAATTATAGGAATTTATTCTATATGAAAATACTAAGTTTCCAACAAAATTCAAAATTGCACTAGAAAATCGCCTGTGGGGCCCACGTTTCGGAACCCGAAAAAAGTTATAACATATGAACATCATTCAACCACGAGTCCAACCATAATAAATTTACCAAATTCTGACAACAACTCGAACTTCAATCCCCAAATCTTATTTTCAAATCCCTAGGCCCAAATCCTCGAATTATACCTCAAAATCACGTAATCTAGTTGGAATAATCGATAATAATTCAATATTATTGACTAACAATGATTATAAGTGACTTACCTCAAGGTTTCCCGTGAATTCTCGCTCAAAATTCACCTCAACCCGTGTTGGTAATGTTAGAAATGAAGCCAACATCGCGAACCGTTATTTTTAACATTCTGTCCAGGCTTTTCGCACCTGCAATCACATATCCGTACCTATGGAACCGGTTCTGCAGAATCCACTTAATTCCCCCAGGCTCGCATCTGCGCTCCATGTCCCGCACCTGCGGAGCCGCTTCTGTGGCCTTCCATCCGCTTCTGCGGAAACATGCCTCTCCTTCAACTCTGCATCTGCAGAGCCTCGCGCGTACCTGCGGGCTCGCAGATGCGGTTAACCCCTCGCACCTGTGCCCTGCCCATGCCAGCCCAGCTCCGCTTCTGCGTAAAATGAGCCGCATCTGCAGCATCGCACCTGCAGCCAATCCCTCGCAGGTGCAATCATATCAGAAGACAGAAATTTTCAGATTTCTTTTCAGTCCGAATTTGATCCGTTAACTATCCGAAACTCACCCAAGACCCTCGGGACCTCAACCAAATACACCAACAAGTCCTAAAACATCATACGAACTTAGTCAAAACCTCAAATGACATCAAACAATGCTAAAATCACGAATCATACCCCAATTCAAGCGTAATGGGACTAAGAATTTTCAATTTATACATTAAATGCTGAAACCTATCAAATCAAGCTCGATTGACCTCAAATTTTACACACAAGTCATAAATGACATAACAAGCCTATTCCAATTTTCATAATCAGATTCCGACCCTGCTATCAAAAAGTCAACTTGTAACACCCCGGAAATATTTCTAAATATTTTAAAACCATTAAGAAGATTGACAGGTGCTAATTATATCGATATGGGTATGAACAAGACTGGTAATTTTAATGATATCAGTTGATCATGATAATATATATATATATATATATATATATATATATATATATATATATGAGATACATTAAAAATGGTTTAGGGTCTAAGAAGAGCCATAAGGCTAATTCAAGTTGAAAATTATATGATGGGATGAAGTTTCAAGTGAGTTTGTACAAGATCTAAACTCAAACGAGCATAAAGCTCCAGATATGAAGAGTTATATGGTGTATAACCTATCTTATTAAATCTCGTTGAGTCTAGTTTCCAACGCATCAATCCGTTCATCATTTGGAGATTTCTACAAGAAGTTATGACCTTTTTACAAAAGGGTAACAGAACAGCTACGCGAGTCTTGCATAGCCTACGCACCATTGCGTAGGCAAAATCAGCATGGAAGTGAAGGGGAGGGTTAAGCTGCGTAGCCAATCTGCGTAGGCCTCGCAGCCAGCCTACGCAGCTCATTTTCTATAAAACAGGGGAGGTTTGGGGAGAGAGAAAAAGATAACATTGTTTGCTAAGTTTTGTGTTCTAGAGAGAAGGTGGAGCATCCTCAACCCAAACACACATCAAAGGTGAGTTTTATGATATTTTTATAATGGATTAACACTAGTTAATGGTAGTATTAGCATCTACATGGATTGAAATTCATAGGGATTTCTCTAATCTTTAAGAATCATTCAAAAGGGTTCAAGTTAGGGCTTGAGCTACAAGAGGTAAATTCTCCACCCTACACTTAAATACAATTATGGATTAAGTATTTGGAATGTATTGTGAAGTAGAAAGTACCAATTGGTTGAAGAATTGTGCTAGTCCTTGAAATGGGTATTGTGAGTTAGGGTTCTTGAATGGAGAAGAAGATGAATAGTGAGTTTTTTAATCTTGTTAGGATGGTTGGTGATTCTAGTACTTCAATAGCTTAATAATGATTAAATATTGAATCATATAACCTAGATTGGATCTTAAAAGCTAAGGATGAAATCTATTAAGGATAAAAGGGATATGTATGGGTGAATTGGGCTTGTTGAAGACTTTAATTGAAGATTTGAGGGTCGAGTTGATGTCGGAATTTGGTGAAATTTGCATGGTTGGACTCGTGGTTGGATGGGCATTCATATTTTGTAACTTTTGTCGGGTTCCGATATGTGGGACCCACAGCCGATTTTTGGATGAAATTTCAGATTTTTATGGAAAAATTATATTTTCATATGGAATTAATTCATACAATTTTTATTGACTTAATCGAATTATTTGTGGCTAGATTCAAGGTGTTTGGAGGCCAATTCACGAGGAAAAGGCATAGATTAATAAGAAATTACACGGTTTGAGGTAAGTAACATTTTTAAATTTGGTCCTAAGGGTATGAAACCCCGGATCATGTATTATGTGATTGGTTTTGAGGTGACACACATGCTAGGTGACGGGCGTGTGGGAGTGCACCGTAGGAATTGTGACTTGGTCAAATTCCATGGAACTGTGTGATTGAGGTATATGTTGATATCCGTACATTCTCTATGTGTTAGGGAAAATTGAGCTGAGACTCGTATTAAAAATCATGCTTAGACATATGTTGTTATTATTGGTAACCACTGGGTCATTTTGTGGTTGAATTATATGTTCAAATTGTAATTTCACACTCAGTCATGTTTATTCATTTCATATCATATCTCAGTCTCTGTTGCTATTTATTAAAATATCATATTATCAGTTTTGGGCTGATTATCATAATTTCTGAGAGCCCAAGAGACTGGAGAGGTTGATGACTGAGTGAGGCCGAGGGCCTAATTATGAGGATATTTATGGATCGGGCTGCACGCCTCAGCATGTTTTATTGCTTTATGCCATGATTGGCTTAATATAGCGCTTGGGCTAAAGAAGCCCCTCCGGAGTCTGTACACACCCCTAGTGAGCGCAGGTACCTACTGAGTGTGAGTACCGAGTGATGAATGACTGTGAGGAATGAGTGACTGTGAGGAATGAGTAACTGTGAGGTTGGAGTGAATGGGAGAACTGAGTGACTGTTACTCTGAGAGGATGCATTGATTTCACTATTTTGCTGCATTTCAGCTGTCATATATCATTATTTTGAAAATTTTGAAAAAATATTATTTTCTGTTTCGGTCAAACTTGTTATGAAATTTCAGTGAAATCTTAAATGTTGAACTTGATAGAATGCCTACCCTTTTATGTTGGAAAGTACTGTATTTGGACTTAGCTGAGAAGCTCGTCACTACTTTCAGTTCCTTATTTATTATTATTACTTGCTGAGTTGGTTGTACTCATACTACACTTTGTACTTCGTGTGTAAATCCAGGTGATCCTGAACATAGTGGTTGTTGATTATTTCACACAGTTGATTTTTCAGAGATTCAGAGGTAGCTGCTATGTTTCGCAGACCTTGTCTCTCCCTACCTACCTTTTTGCTTATTGTATTTGGTCTTGGATTATTATAGACTGGGTTTTCCAGACTTGTAATGTATAGATGCACTCGCTGACGCAAGGTTTTGGGAGTGTATTTATATCAATATGTGTGGGGTTTTCTTTTAAATTAATTATTATATTTTCCGCATTTAAAAGAAATTATGGTTTATGGAGATTGTCGGCTTATCTAGTATTAACATAGGCGCCATCACGATAGGTGTGATTTTGGGTCGTGACAAGTTGGTATCAGAGCCTAGGTTACATAGGTCTCACGAGTCATGAGCAGGTTTAGTAGAATCTTGCGGATCGGTACGTAGACGTCTGTACTTATCTTTGAGAGGCTGCCGAACCCTTAGAAAAATTTTACTTTCTTGTATTCTGTTGTGCGAAATTGATTCAGCTTGAAACATAATTCTTTGAATTCCTTCCACGCATTGGTGTGAGCATGTGAGCACTCAGTATCAGCTGTGTATAGTTGGCTTGTGATTCCATGAACGAGGTTCGAGATGAGTATTTTGTATTTTGTTGATGGGCCAGTCTGGAGGACTTGAGGCTGGAGTTAGACCGCAGCTTATGCTCGGTAGTTTCGATTGTGAGAACCAGTGCAATTGGACTTATGCGTTCGGTAGTATTCCTATGAGTGGAAATTGTGGTTCCATGAGCGGTTGAATGACTATATAATAAGTATGATGTGAATGCGAGATATGTTCAGATGGATTGAATGAGACAAATAAATTTTACTTGTGACTCAAGAGTTTGCTATTGGGTACTTGATTCCTGTTTTGATATGACGTACAATCTTGAGTTGTGAGTGTGTTGAGGGATCTGTCATGCTATTTAATTGTGGCGCGAAGTAGATCTTGATGTCGTGTTGATGAGTTCAAACTCAAAAATATTAAGTGATTCCGTGGTAATTTTTGCTGCGAAAGGGTATAGCTATATGTCAATATGAGGCTAAGCAGGTGGATTATATCCTGCGGAGTATTCTACGTAGGTGTGTTCCTTAAAATGTTGAGTGGAGAGTTTCTTTTCTACCAGCTAGGCGTATGTGTTGAGCTTTGAATTTGAATCCTGTTGAGAAAGTTGACTTGACTGTCACGAGAATAAATGCGAACTTAGCGGATGATTGAGGTATTTTATGGTGAGTGTTGCGTAAGCTTGAGAAGAATTTTTCGTTGAACTAACTGCGGTATTATGGCAGTAATAAAGTATGATATTGTGAGTTATGGAGTGTTTTTTTTATGGCTTTAAGCCAAGTGGGGGAGCCTGCTATTGAAAATTCAATTTCATAGATATATGTTAAAGTTTAGTTTTGGTATGAGGCATTCTTGTGGGTCAGTTATGACTTGCAGAGGTGGAGATCGAGGATGACTCAGTTAAGGAAATTCCTGGATACGGGTTACATTATACTTTATGAAAATATATAAATTATGGAATGATTAAGTTGTTATTTTGAAGGATGTAGTGCGCACGAATTATGAATTTGATTGGTCGTGTTAAGGCAAAGTTACTTCTTTGAATGTTGAGTGTTCTAAAGGAACACGTGTCTTTCGGCCTGTTTGGACGGAACAAATTATATTTGAACAGAGTGGATGACTCTCGGGAGGATTCTAATGGATTCAAAATGTATATGTGGCAATTGAAAATTTTTCAAATTTGTATATCACTAGAATCAGTTACTTACACTGGATAGTATCGGGATGTGCGATAATTCTGTTTGACTATGGATTCTATATTTCAGTATAAGAAAGGAAAGAGGAACAATTTTAAATTCACATAAGGTCCTTAAGAGTGGGTGTCATTGTGGTATTTATGGAGGTGCTTAAGAAGAATATAGTGAGCTTTGGGTAAGGATCGTAGTGTTCTGACAAGGGGAAGTATCAACTTGAGGGTAATTCAGAAAAAACTCGAAGAAAAATAGGACAACTGGGTAGTAGGCTAGACCAGTATGGTAAACGTATGTTCGGTTCTTTTGGGATAATTATGATGTGGTGAGACTTTATAGATATTTCGGTTGCAATATTCTTGGGTTTGGTGACCTACATGGATTGGTCGCGTTAGAGAAATTAAGTTTTGATAGCTTGGTTATGTGCAAATAGATTTGAAAGTGTTCTTGATGGTTTCTACCATGGTTTGAACTAAATATTTTATCGGTGTGGGAGACATGTTGTGCATTGTGAATTCCTCATGGATGAGAGGAAATAGAAGGTTTCTAATTGATCGGGGATGTAATATGCTTGTGACTCAGAGTTAATAAGGAGATTCTCGTGCTTGTCACATGAGGGCATAATAAATATGGTGTGTTGCGTGGGATTAAGACTTACATGTACAAAGTGGCAGTCATTCTGGAAAGCAAAACCGCGAATTATTGATAGAATGGTCAATTTCAGATGTTTAGACGGATATTATAACTACTCGATAATCCCTGAGAAGGGTGTGCATTTCAAAAGGGGCATTGTGTTTTGACTTTCGGATGTCATCGGTATTGCGATACTCACATGGTTAATAGACTGTTGATATTCCAATTATTGCTATGTGGCACGGGAGGAAATGTGAAAGTATTCCTCATGGGATGATCATGCGTGAAAGATGTGTTAGTCATTTGAGTGCTGGAATTAGGACCAGTCACGGCGATTCCTGTGTTCTATGAATGTGAATACTGGGGGTTCTCAGAAGCATATTGTTTCAGGGTTGCGGCCTGTTTGAGGTGAGTATTTTATTTTAACTCAGTGGAGGCACTAGTTGTCTTTGTGATGACTACGCGCTATGAGTGCGTGTATATATATATATGTGAGGTTTGAGCCCATATGCGGGCATCGAGGCAAGTATTCA
>AWOL01S0007678.1:179179-196405 GCA_000715115.1 Nicotiana otophora
ACAACAACAACAACAACCCAGTAGAATCTCATTAATGGGGTCTGGGGAGGGTAGTATGTACGCAGACCTTACCCCTACCCCGAAGGAGTAGAGAGGCTGTTTCCGAAAGACCCTCGGCTCCAAAAAAAACAAAAAAAAAAAACAAAAAAAAAAAAACGAGAGATAATATTAGTATCACAACAACACTCATAAGATAAATAGCAATACCATGAAATTCAGAAGAAAGATGCAAAGCAAAGGGAGGGGGAGATAAAGGGAAGACAATAAAGTCAAATTTTATTGTCAAAGAAACCGTACAATTTTAAAAAAGAAAGACAAAAACTTATCTTTTTACTGTCAAAATCTAATTGGTATGATCATACTTTATTAATTAATTCTACTTCTTCAATTCAGCATTCGACAGCTATCCTTGTCGCCCTTGTATAA
The DNA here is from genome assembly GCA_000715115.1 of Nicotiana otophora. Classification (NCBI taxonomy): domain Eukaryota; kingdom Viridiplantae; phylum Streptophyta; class Magnoliopsida; order Solanales; family Solanaceae; genus Nicotiana; species Nicotiana otophora. The sequence continues at coordinate 179,606 of AWOL01S0007678.1, forward strand.
AAACTTACATAGTCAAAAAACTTATATATGCAATTCGGAATGACACAAGGTCAAGAAATCAAGAAGAAAGGCCGAAAGTGACTCAAATCACAAAGCTGAAAAAACGGCCAGTTGGGCCGTGTCTACGCCCGCACGCAAATAGAGTAAAAATAGCATAGCCTAGTCAGTTTTCGGACTGGTAATTCAAAAATAGTTAGTGTTTGCAAAGTCATTGAAAAATAGCTAATATTTTGCTGTAACACGGACGGGTCCAGCATAATATTCTGGAGATTGGTGCACATGTGTATGAACTTCCAGCATATTATGCCGGAACTCTAACACGCGGAAAGTTCCAGCATAATATACTAGAGATTGGAGCACTTGTGTATGAACTTCCAGCATATTATGTCGGATCGATATATTATACTGAAATAGTGGAACTCCTATATATTATGTTGGAATATTTTTCGGATTTTGAATAGTGTTTTCTTTCAAATTTATCTTTACATGAAAAGTGGCTAAATTTCGATTACGTTTGAAATTGTGCCTGTTTTTCAATTACCACTTGTAAATCTGGCTATTTTTTAATTTCTCCCGTAAATAGACGGTAAAAATAGCACGGGCTAGCCAGTTTTCGAACTGGTAATTCAAAAATAGTCAGCGTTTGCAAAGTCATTGAAATATAGCCACTATTTTGCTGCAACACGTACCGGTCCAGCATAATATACTAGAGATCGGTGCACCTATGTATGAACTTCCAGCATATTATGCTGGAACTCTAACACGCGGTGTCACACCTCCTTTTTCTCGAAGGGATAGGGATTTTTCCAATTTAAGTGACATAATTCGAAATGAGATTATTTATTTATTCAGAGTCGCCACTTAAAATAATTTATGGTGTCCCAAGTCACCAGTTTATTTTAAATCCCAAATCGAGAAAATTGGCTCTTATTTATGGTCTGTGAACACAGAAGATCGGGTAAGGAATTCTGTTAACTCGGGAGAATGTGTGAGGCACTTCCGAGTTCCGTAATTTAAGCACAGTCGCTCAACTATTAACAATTGGCCTAATTATCTGATTTAATACTTATTTGAAACCTATTGTGCACTTTTCTTTTTACCGCTTTTAATATTTATGAAATTTGTCTCAACAAGTCGCGATGTCGCGCACTCGTTTGTTTTTGTACATATTGCAATCGCGCCACGTGAAACGCATCCGCGATTTACAACAAGTTAATTTTATTATTATTTGAAGTTGTGGTCGAGTCACGTAAAACCCACACTCGAATTGGGGTTACATATCATGACTATGTCACGGGAACCGTACCCATAGTCACGATGATTTATTAATCGCGCCTAAAGCAAGCTATAATGTTCATGATTTAATCGTTTTTTCCTAAAACTACTTTGAGATTATTGCAAGGTCATTGATTGTGAAATTATTTGTGGTAAAAGGTTTTAATTTGGCTATCATTATCATTAAAGAATAATCTATACCTTGGACTTATTAAAAGGTTTCAACTTAACATATTGCTAATATTCAATGCTTGGATTATTTTGGAAGAACCAATAGTTAACGGGTAAACTAGCCCCCTCGCTGCCACAAACATTGATCCAATAATTCAAAAAACAAGATATTAGCCACCTGATCATGTAAAACAAATATATGCATTTCAACCTTTAAAGAAGTCCCAATAAATTATCTTCAACATTACTAACCAATCCAATCACTTGGGATGGTTCGCTTGCTTTTTTCATTCATGTCAGATCATGCACAACTATACCTTATAAAAAGGACTAAGCGGTCGCCGTAAATATATTTCGGTTAACAAGTTCGAAGTCGAATTCCACAGGAAATTAACATATTAAACACAACTACTAGACTCGTACAAATTCACTTAATCAATATTCAGATATATTAAAATAACAAATTGGATGTTTACTAACTAAATATCACGTAATGAAAATACAGTAATTAATAACTAACTACGAACAGGTTGTAAACAAGAATTGGAATGATCTAAGGTTATGATTTCCCCTGTTGTTGGAATCCTCTCCTCTACATTTCCTATAAATTTGCCTAAGTTTTCTCTACCGATCATGAGCGCTCTGAGTGTTGTAATTCTCTCCCGAGTAACTACCATAATTTACTAGACATATTCTTCCGAATTACGCTAGTTCGCTCTAAGTACGGCTCACTCGGATCGCACCAAGGTTTCATTATTCCTAATCCCACCTTTAAACCTTCAGTATTGATCCCTCATATACGTTAGGAGTGACGTTGTTCAACAACTACCTAAATATGCACTCTTTTCCGAGTAATACACACTAAATAGGTACAGTCGATTGAGAGCTCTTCAACCAACCATAATAATAACGTAGTTGAACAAATAGAGAAAATACTACGACAAATCTTTATTAACGTAACAGGAAAATCATCCTCCAATAGGTTTCATCAGAACCCTAGATTAGGAGTTTAGCTACTCATACTCATAGTAACAATTTCTCAAGTATTTTACATAATTAAATTACAAAAAAAAAAAAGATGAAGGAATGTAGAACTCGATGATTCTTTCTCTCAAAAGTTGTTCCACGAGCTATTCTTGCCTCCGGTTGCAAAACACCTTCAAAAGTGGTGTTTCATGTCTATTTATATGTGTAGGAAAAGACCTAAACGACATAGCCCAAGTCCTAGTCAAACAAGGAGACGAAATAATCCTTCAAAATCCGAATCAGGCTCGCCTCAGACCGTGCCTCGTGAAGTAAAATGCGAGATGAACCTCTCCCCAGACCATGGGACGCCTGCCTCCACGCGAGCTCAACATCGCCTTATCCCTCGCATCGCCTGCTCCCACGCGAGCTCAGCAGTTCGCTTCGCCAGCTTCCTCATTTTTCCGCTGCTCACTTCTTTCTTTCTTCTTTTCAACTGTTTTCGAGCACCCTTTAGACTTTAAATATTCCTTTTTTTCTACTTTGTTCTCCGATGTACCTACACATAAAATAGACTCCATTACGCACAAATAAAGTATAGTTTAACATTAAAGCACATAAAATGTAAGGTAGATAATGTACTAAAATATGGAATTATAGCCACGCATCAATACCCCGCACTTAAACATTGCTCGTCCTCGAGCAATCAAACTACACTTATAGACACAACATTTTTAAGCAATCCCCTTAACTCATCACACCGAGAATCTTTAAAATAGACTAAGCACAAAGGTGTAACATCCTCACCTCAAAAGTTGACTCACAAATACCATGCCTTATTCATAATTCACTTACTTACTCTAACATGGAGGTCAATGACATTACCTTTCCGTTATGAACCACGTGCTCGCACCCAACACGAGCTTCTCCATACATCTTTAAGCACAAGTATATCACTAGCCACCACCATCAAGAATTATTTTTCATACAATACGACTATATTTTTTTTTCTTTTCTTCAAGTGACTTTTATTGACATATTTGTTTTTCAAACGGTGCACCTTTCTCCTTATTTCATTTGTTCCACTCAAAATCCAAACCACCACCCCACACTTTAACTTTTACATAATTCATCTCAATTCAAGTGCTCATGAGAGGTGACAGGGTTTAAATATATGGTCGATTCAAATAAAGGGGTAAGGCTTGCAATGTGATTACCAAATAAGAAGGATTATAGGCTCCTTGGGGTTAGCTACGTTACATAACATTTAGGCGGGTAAACTATATATATTTGGCTCAACTAAGAAATGCCTATATCACTTCACAAACTGAACAAGACTACTATTTCGCTTTGCACATACACGGGGCAAGTTCTAGACATCAAATGCAGTGTAAAGAATACATACAAACCTCACACAGACATGGCACATAACTCACTCGGGATTGGTTTTATCACGATACTCCAGTCAAAGCAGTTAAGCACATTTAAGAATCTACGATTTAAGGTACTTATACTAGAGTCAAAAACTGAGCCTAAGCGTTACAACCAGAGTACTCATTATTCTCAAGGCATAACAAAGTTAAAAGAAATTGCTGCAATTCAATTCCTAGCCCAGTGGTTTCTACTCCTACAATTTAAAACTAACTACACCTGGTTCAACTAAAAAACCTTGGAAAAGAACCGCGACCCAAAGAAAAATCAAGGGGAAATTACGACACTACCTACAAACAAATATTTTTGGTTTTTTTTTCTTTAGACTTAATTCCCTCAAGAAAACTGTCTAGGAGATCCATCGTCGGGAAGAGCCCGTTTTTTTGTTTTTTCAAAACTGTTTTTTTCTAAAAGGCTAAGACGGCCTAACTAGAAAAATAACCTAACTAAAAAATATATATAACTAAAAATAGACTAATATTTACAAGTTATCACCCCACACTTATTTCATGCAATGTCCTCAATGCATACACAAATTGACAAAATAAGAGAAAAATGAGTAGGGTGTAGGAAAACTCCCTGATCAAGTTGCGTCATCGCCTTCCTCCTCTGAGGCTGCCCACTCTTCATCCTGTGCTTCCTCCTCATCATCATCATCACCATCATCATCTGACTGCTCTGGCTCGGCCTCGGACTACTCAGGTGTGTTGACATCCTCATCATTTGGGAGTATGTATCCATCACCAAGCCCAACCAACTGTTGAGCATGAGCATTGAGCGGGAACCGCTAACCCAATATGGCCATCCCCTCTATAGAGGCCAGCCGTACCCCGATCCGAAGCTGCAAATCCATTATCCCATATAAATGTGCCATAAAACTATCATCACGAGCATTGCGCTCGGCACCTGTCAACGATGGCATAGCAGTCTCCTCCTTAACCAGGATACTTGTAATGTCCATTAGTCTTAGGGGCTGATCAATGATGTGATCGAAAGCTGGTTCCTCTTCAACCTCTTCTTGTCTCAAGAACTAAGTTAACATATTTGCAAATGGCATTCGATCGATCCTCTTGCTAGTTCTCACTAGAGACATCTAGTAGCGGATCAAATGACCCACATTCATCCTCTGATCAGTCATGAGGAAATATAGCACACACGTCCTCTCACAGCTAATAAGCATGTCATGATTGCAAGGTAGGAGTCATGTATTAATCAGTTTCAGCCATACTTGAGCCTCTGCCCTCTTCTTCTTCTTGGGGAATTTCCTGTGCCGATTTGTTTTCTTATCTCGAACCCAAGCTGCTACAGAATTGACACCACAAAGAATGTGTCTCAGCTCTCGATATTTCGGACGGGCTATGAAGTAGTCCAATGCTCCTGAGGATCATCCGGAGCACCTAAGAAATTACATATTATCGTGGCTGAAAAATCTATCAACCGTCCACGAATCGGCACCAACTATTTAGGATCCTTTGGATCAAACCCGGCATAAAATTCCCGAACCAGCTTGAGGTTTATATCCCCTATATTTCGGAACACATAACTCAACCCCAACTCATTGATGCCTCTCCAAATTTCTTGGTACTTGGCTTGCAGGCGACGCTCATGAATAGCAGCTTCTGATGTACATGTTTTGGCCTACAATGCCTGTACCAATCCTGAGTGTGGGGGTATGCTTTTGAGTACAAACTCCCTCTTTCCTTGAGGTTGTGGACGATTGGCTGCTATAGCTTCCATGGCTTGCAGTCCTTCACCTCGACTGGAAGTAGTCCCACCCCCCCTTCTTCGGGGGAGGTACGGACATAACCTTAGCTTTAGACGGAGCAAAGGATGTGGAATTGCCTTTACCGGTGTCTTTTCTTGGAGGCATATTCGTTCCTACACAAGTGAGCATGAATCAGTTTAAGCTGCATTCCAATATGTCAAAACATGGTCTTGCCACCCCACACTTACGAGTTTAACACATAATTATCAACAGTTGCCGAGGTTACTCAGACTTCACCTCATTGTTTCTTAGTATGAGAATCAAGCAATGACACATGGGTGCTTCCTCCAATTTGGAAGCATCGGGCTACCAGTGAGCCACCCCACACTTAAGATTTTAAAGTGGTGCACGACTACATAGCACTAATCTTATAATACCGGAGACTTGGGCTCCAATGGAGACAAAGCATGCCTCTGAGGCATTATGACAAACACTTAGCATGCACTAGTGCCATGGGAGTGATTGTAGGGGTGAGGAATTGCCTCACCCTCCCAACTCGGCTTGGGAGTTCCGTACTACCACTATTTCACACAATAGCAACACCAATCCTATGGGGTTCATGGGGCTGAGACACACAAACAAATTGTTACAATGAAGAATAACCCCAAAATTTGTGTCAAATGTCATGCATTCACCTAACTCAAAATTGCCAAAGAATGGAGGTAGAAATCATACCGTAAATGTTTAAGAGGAAGGATTTGCCTTTGAATTGCTGTTGCAGGTGAATTCTTCTTGAATCAATGGGATGAGTGTGTCTCCACTAGGTTTGTGAGTGAGGGGTTTTGGCAGTGTTCGTGGGTAAGGAAGTGTGCTTGAGTGTGTTTTGTGAGTAGTGAGGTTTGGGCGTTTAGATTAGATTTTTAAGGGAGGGGGTTAAAAGAAACAAAGGAAAAGAAATTAAAATAAACCGGAAAAATCACTTACCTTGCGACGCTTAGTTACTGCATTGCTTTACCCCAACATGAGGTGAGATCCAATGCGAGCTCGGGGCCGCGCGGTGCGATACTCCACACAAGATGCCACTCACTTTATCCCTCGCAAGGCGAGCTCCCACGCTAGATGCACCTTGCCTTACCCCTCGCGCGACGAGCTCCCACGCGATCTGTCCATCAGGCGACACGAGACCTAATGCCTGGTCCAGCTCGCTGGGGACCAGGCGACGCGCACTGCACTATACGACTTGCTGAAATTACCTGCAAACATGTTAGTACCTAAAAACGACTAAGCAGCCGTCGCAAATATATTCCGGTTAACAAGTACGGAGTCGAATCCCACAGGAAATTAACCTATTAAACATAACTATTAGACTCACACAAATTCACGTAATCAATATTCAGAAATATTAAAATAACAAATTGGATATTTATTAACTAAATATCACGTAATGAAAATGCAGTAATTAATAACTAACTACGAATAGGCTGTAGACAAGAATTGGAATGATCTAAGGTTATGATTTTCCCTATTGTCGGAATCCTTTCCTCTACGCTTCCTATAAATTTGCCTAAGTTTTTTCTACCGATCATGAGCGCTCTGAGTGTTGTAATTCTCTCCCGAGTAACTACCATAATTTACTAGACATATTCTTATAAATTACGCTATCTGGCACTAAGTACGTTTCACTCGGATCGTACCAAGGTTTCGTTATTCCTAATCCCACCTTTAAACCCTCTGTATTTATCCCTTATATACGTTAGGAGTGATGTTGTTCAACAACTACCTAAATATGCATTGTCGTCCGAGTAATATACACTAAATAGGTATAGTAGATTGAGAGCTCATCAACCAACCATAATAATAACGTAGTTGAAAAAACAGAGAAAATAGTACGGTAAATCTATATTAACGTAACAGGAAAATCATCCTCCAATAGGTTCCATCAAAATCATAGATTAGGAGTTTAGCTACTCATATTCATAGTAACAATTTTTCAAGTATTTTGCATAATTAAATTATTAAAAAAAAAAGATGAAGGAATGTAGAACACGATGATTATTTCCCCCAAAAGTTGTTCCACGGGCTATTCTTGCCTCCGATTGCAAAACACCTTCAAAAGTGGTGTTTAATGTCTGTTTATATGTATAGAAAAAGACCTAAGTGATATAGCCCAAGTCCTAGTCAAACAAGGAGACTAAATAAGCCTTCAAAATCCGGATCAGGCTCGCCTCAGACCGTGCCTCGCGAAGTAAAACGCGAGATGAACCTCGCCCCAGACCATGCGACGCCTGCCTCCACGCGAGCTCAACTTTGCCTTATCCCTCGCGTCGCTTGCTCCCACGCGAGCTCAATAGCTCGCTTCTCCAGCTTTCTCATCTTTTCGCTGCTCACTTCTTTCTTTCTTCTTTTCAACTGTTTTCGAGCACGCTTTAGACTTTAAAAATTCTTTTGCTCTACTTTCTTCTCCGATGTACCTACACATTAAATAGACTCCATTACGCGCAAATAAAGTGTAGTTTAATATTAAAGCACATAAAATGTAAGGTAAATAATATACTAAAAATATAAAATTATAGCCACACATCAATATCCAATTATCATTAATTTCCCATGATTCAATTAGACCTTGCAATTTCCGTGAGTAAAGTAGAAGACACATTAAACAAACATGAGGCAACACGGAGCCAAATGGTGAAGCAAACATAGGGCACACAAAATAATTACACTAAACATAGATGAAATAAGCAAAGCAAAACGGGAAGATCTACAGGAAATCAAACAGAGAAACAAATCAAGCATATAATTAAAAGGTTTCGAGCTAAAGCAAACTTAATACTATTGAAATAGTAAATAGAGAAATGAACCTTTGTACGTGTCTCGGTCAAACTTTATTTAACAGGATAATCCAAGGATAGTTTTGTATAGAAACGATGGTTGTCCAGCTATGAAATCTAGCGACAACATCAAAAATGCGAACAGAACCTCAAACCGAAGAGAAAGAGAGCAAGTAGTGATTTGAAGCTAATGATTAGCTTTTTTCTTGGTGTTTCATCCGTAGAATTTGAAGGCTTATTTATAAGCTCAATAATGACAATTGCTTGAGACAAGTGTTATGTCTCCTCTGCCACTTGGTACTTGGCTTATGTCACTTACCCAAAACCAAGAAAAAGGATGTCACATGGTGGATATTGAAATAGTCAAAGACACTTGTGAAATTTCTCACATGCATAGTAGTCACTTACCATACTTCTTTTTCCACTTATCATAGGATTCTAGAATGGCTAAGACATTTGTCATTTAGGCTTTAAAATAGATATGATATTTGTAAAATAAAAGGATACTTGGCTATTTAGTTTTTGAAAATACTACCATAATCCCCACATATTTTCATAAATTTATAGGAAAAGGATAAAGGAATGGAAGAATTAACAACTTGCTGGATTTGCATGGTCCAAATGTAATAGGTTTGGTATCTTCTGGACTATGCACCAACCTTAGATCAATAAAATTTAACTCACAGAATTACTGGTGAAATGTAATATTTCTATGAACCAATAATTCTTATTGTAAGTCAAAGATTTATCAATCATATTTTGACCCCCGGTAATTTTGCTGTTCAATGTGGTTTCGCGCCCAATAGGCCATGCGCGTGCCTGGTTATTCATGAGAGCTCTAGAGACTAGGCCAAAATCTCATAGGAGCGGCCCACTCCACTCTCATATAGGTGAATTCATCAAGTGTATACTGCTTTTAAATACACCATCCATACGGACTATGAATTTCATTAAGAGTTATAACTCGGCATCTCAATTAGTAGCAGTCAAACACTCTCTTTTAGTGCTTCAGTGCCAATATCGACTTGTTATTACCCATATGAACCTACTTTATGGGATCTCCAATCACATAGGTTGTGTTACCATCTCTATTGACAACATGTCGGCCTTAACCCAATCTCTTTTGAGGTTTGAAGAATTAATTTTCTTCCCACAGGTTTAGTCAGAGGATTGGCCAAATTTATTTCTGACTTCACGTAGTCAATGGAAATTATTCCATCTCTCAACAGTTGTTTTATGAAATCATGTCTCAATTTTATGTGTCTACTTTTACAATTATAAGATTTATTCTTTGCTATGGCTATTGCCGCTTGGCAATCACAATGTGTAGACACATGAGGTAATACATCTTTTATTAAAGGGATATTAGCTAAAAAACTTTTTAGCCACTCAGCCTCAAAACCAGCTAACTTCAGAGCTACAAACTCTGACTCCATAGTCGATCTAGCAATGATCGCCTGCTTAGCTGATTTTCACGATATTGCACCACTACCAAGGGTAAATACATAACCACTAGTGGATTTTGTCTCATCTGAATAAGAGATCCAGTTTGCATCACTGTATCCTTCTAAGGTAGAAGGAAATCTACTATATAGGATACCATAATTTATGGTTCCTCTCAAATATTTCATTAGTCTATCTAATGCAGACCAATGATCTCTATTAGGATTATGAGTATATCTACTCAGTCTACACACAACATAGGTTATATCGGGCTTTGTAAAATTCATTAAATGCATCAGACTCCTGATAATCTGTGCATATTTAGACTGAGCAACTGGGTTACCATTATTCTTTTTCAACTGAGAGTTATCATCAAAAGGAATGCTCACAGATGTGACATTAAAATATTCAAACTTTTTAAGAAATATCTCAACATAATGTTCTTGTGACAATATTATTCCATCTTCACTCCTTATAACTTTAACTCCCAATATTATATTTACTTCATCCAGATCTTTCATATCGAAATTAGCAGATAAAAATAATTTAGTACTTTGCACAATATCTAAACTTGTACCAAATATAAGCTTGTCATCAACATAAAGACATATTATCACATAATCATTGTCTACCACTTTAGTATAAACACATTTATCCACCTCCACTGAAGAAAAAGAGTCTCTCAGTAAGACTTGTTTAAATTTCTCATATCACTGTTTAGGAACTTGTTTAAGGCCATAAGAAGATTTACAAACTTTATTTTCTTATCCATGAATGACACAACCTTCAGGTTGAACCATATAAAATTCTTTTTCTAAATCACCATTTAAAAAAGCAGTTTTGATATCCATTTGGTGGATAAAAAGCTTACGGATTGAAGCTAAGGCAATTAAAACTCGAATAGAAGAAATTATAGTCAGTGGTGCAAATGTATCAAAATAATCTATATTTTATTTTTAAGAAAATCCTTTTGCTACTAACCGAGCTTTATATTTATCTAAAGATCCATCATGAATAAATTTCTTTTTAAAAATCTATTTACAACCAATAGGCTTTACACCAGGAGGTAAATCAGTTAAAATCCATATATTATTTTTCAAAATAGAATCGATTTCAAATTGTATTGCCTCTTTCCAATATTTAGCATCTGAAGAAAATATAGCTTCAAAATAATTTGATGGTTCATTATCCGCAAGAAAAATTTAAAAATTATTTTCATAAGAAAAATATTTTTTCCTAGGCCTTTTGCTCCTTCTCAGTTTCTCATTAGAGATAATTTCACTATTTGTTTCAACAGGTGTATGAGAAATTTTATCAGACAATGGATAAATATATTCAAAGAACTCAGCATTATTTGTCTCAATTATAGTATTGCAATCAAACACATCACTTTTTAAAACAAGAAATCTATATGCAGCACTATGTTCAGCATATCCAATAAGCATGCAACCAGCAGTTTTAGAACCTATTTTTTTCTTTTTAGGTTCAGGCAAAAGAACTTTAGCAAGGTACCCCCACACTTTTAAATATTTCAAGTTAGGTTTATAACCCCTCCACAATTCATACGGAGTTTTGCCAGTTCTTCTATGTGGTATTCTATTTTGTAAGTAACATGCAGGTAAAATAGCTTCACCCCACAAATTATCAGGAGCATTAGAACTAACTAACATAGAGTTCATCATCTCTTTCAATGTTCGATTTTTCCTTTCAGCTACTCCATTTGACTCAGGTGAATAAGGCGGAGTTACTTCATGAATTATTCTATTTTTTTCACAAAATTCATTCAAAGATAAATATTCCCCAACTCTATCAGATCTAATTCTCTTGATTTTTTTACTAAGTTGATTTTCAACCTCAATTTTATAAGAAATAAAAGCATTAAAAGTATCATCTTTATTTTTAAGCAAATACAACTTAGTATATCTAGAAAAATCATCAATAAAAGTCACATAATATCTTTTACCACCTCTAGTCATAGTCTGCTTCAAATCACCTAAATCAGTGTGAATTAAAGATAACAACTCAGTTTCTCTATTTAGAAAAATAAGTCTTTCTAGTACTTTTAGCTTCAGCACATGTTTCACACTTGTTAATATTATTTGAGTCTAAACCAGATATTAATTCTAGTGACTGCATTTTCTTTATATACGCGACAGTAACATGTCCTAGTCTAGCATGCCACAAAGAAATTGACTCAACCATATAAGCAGAAGAAGATGCATTTTTATATCTAATATCAAAAGTATTATGTACAAATAAACCATGGCTACACTATCATTCTCGAAAGAAACTTTTACTCCAACTTTTCCTAATAATCCCACATAAACCAAATTGATTTGTGTATTAGAAACATGCAATACATCACTCAATGCTAGAGTTTTACCAGATATGAGTTTGAAAAGAATTTTTCCTTTCCCATGAACGCGAGTTGTTCTTGAGTCTCCAACATAAATAATTTCTTCTCCTTCCTCAACTTGGGTGTAAGATCTGCACAAATATATCTAGTAGCACCAGAGTTTATCACTCAATTTCTCACATTGACCACATTATTTATTATAAAAATGACCGCAACAATTATATTATCCGCTTCAGTCAAATTTAATTTTGACTTAGCGAGATTGTTATTTATCTCAACTCTTCTCTTGCATTGAGGTGTATTTTTCTTGAAGGTTTTAATATTAGCATTAGATATATAACCATGTCTATTTATTTACAAATATGTATTTTGATATCAATGTCTGCTCAAGTTGTGGATGCAGTAACGTATTTGCAACACCGTGCATATCTGGCAGGACAGTTGGAACAATAGCAACAGAGACAATATCAAAATTGGTAGCACCATCAAAAATTTCTGTAGTAGTATTACTTGCCATAGTTTCTTAAATTGTAGGAAAACGACACCGAAAAATGACGATAATAATAATACAATAATATTATTTGTGAGCAGATACACAAATTGGCTTGAGTCGTACTGGACACTGTACTAAGAAACTATTTCAGTAATGTAAAATGTTTCTCCAGGATTAAACAAGTTCATCTCTATTTATTTAAAGGACACATGAATCAACAAAATTAATATACCAACAAGTTGTTAAAGGAAACAAATATAGTATCTATTGAAGGCAGAAATAAGTGAAAACTTAAAAAGAACATTGGAATGAAAGAAAGAGAGCAAGTAGTGATTTGAAGCGAATGGTTAGCTTTTCTCAATAAATTGCTTGAGACAAGTGTTATGTCTCCTAGGCCACCTCGTACTTGGCTTATGCCATTTACCCAAAATCAAGAAAAAGGATGCCATGTGCTGGATATTGAAATAGCCAAAGACACTTGTGTAATTTCTCGCATGCATAGTAGCCACTTATCATACTTCATTTGTCACTTATCACAAGATTCTAGAATGGCTAAGAGATTTATCATTTAGGTTTTAAAATAGATATGATATTTGTAAAATAAAAGAACACCTGGCTATTTAACTTTTGAAAATACTGCCACAAAAACAAGGCTGTTTGGTCGATGGCTTATGGCTGGATTTTGGAGGTTTCTCCAGCTCGTTTTCGGAGCTATTTTGAGGTCGTTTTTGGCTGATTGTCGCTGGGTAATTGGGGTTGTTTTTCAGCTTATTGTTGCTGGGTTCAGGGGTGTTTCTCAGCTCGTTTTTGGTCTGATTTCGCAACTTGTTTTATGCGCTTTTGGGGGCTTTAATGGTGCTGTTTTGGGGGGTAGAAGAAGGTGTGTTATAGATCTTTCATGGCTGACACGAGAGGATTTTAATGGAGAAAAGCAGAGGAGGTGATTATGGTCTGAAGAAGCTGAAGTTATTCGGTGATCAGTCATGAAGAAGGAAAGAAAGCCCCTCTTTTCAAGAAGACCATCGTTCTTTTTAGGTCTAGTTCTTTTCGTTCTCCTTTTTTCCAGATCTATTTTTGCTCCCCCCTCTCGATCTGTTTTCGTGTCCGTTTTTCAACCTTTTTGTGTGTAAGTGTTTATGTAGCTGAATGGGATTGTGCAGGTGAATTTGAATAACAGGGAATAAATATGGTTATGGAGAAAGAGAGATGTCACAAAGCAATTGGTTCTAAAGAAAAAGAATATTTGAATAAGCTAGAATGAGGGAAAGGGCACGTGATATGGAGCAAAAATGAAGGGAAAGAGGACCACTTAAAATTCTTTCTTACTTTTGCATTTCCAACTTTGTTATTCTCGTTTCTTCTTCTTTTTTTTTGCTTTTGTTTGTTTTTAATTTCTTTCCTTTCTTTTTTCCTAAAGTTAAACCAAAAATACTAATTGTCTAAATAATAGGAAATAACTAAAAATAAAACAAAATAGCCAAATTAAAGAAATTTTAATACTACTCAATACTTATTAAAAGCCTACAACTTTAAAACTAATCTAAGTAAATATATTGTTTTGAAATTTTCTTGTTATCTTTTGGAAAATAAAATGTCAAGGCTATTTTTTGTATTTTTTTTCAAGAGTAAAACTAATTAGACAAAATATCAACTAATAAAAATAGCAAATTAGACCAAAAAGAAATATATAAGCACTAAGATGTGTAAAATTTCAGGGATGGTCAAAAATTACATGTCTACACGCGGAAAGTTCCAACATAATATACTGGAGATTGGAGCACCCGTGTATGAACTTTCAGCATATTATGCTGGACCGGTATATTATACTAGAACTCTAGTGTATTATGCTGGAATATTTTTCGGATTTTGAACAGTATTTTCGTTCAGATTTATCTTTACATGAAAAGTGGTTAAATTTCGATTACTTTTAAAACTATGGCTATTTTTCAATTACCATTTATAAATTTGGCTATTTTTTAATTTTTTCCAAATAGACGAGCCAGCTATACTGGCCAATTTTCGCGGGCAGTAATGCATGCCCATGGCGCGACGAACTTCGCGACTTCTTTTTAAATTACTAGTATACGTACCCGCGCGATGCGCGAATCGATTCAAAGAAAAAAAGAGTAGAGAGAAATAATAGAAACATATGTATATTGCAGATTAAATTTAACGATCGAATTCAAAAGAATTAAAATAAAAAATAAATAGATAAATTTTATTAGGGTCAATATTGGGACCCAAGTATGATTCAAGACAACGTGGCAGTATTATTCTAAGAAATTTTTTCCGTTGTTGTGAAGCTAGCTTACAAACCTTTGCAATTGATGTGAAAAGGTAAGAGGTAAAAAGTTGATGCTCGATTTCTATCACGATAGATATCATAGGCTGGTTTTTTATCCTTAAAAGTTATAAAAATTAAGTTTTTCATCACGGTAAGATTCTCATTGTCTTGGATTCCAAGAGAAAAATTTGACATATATTTAAGAAAGGGTTATTCCTTGTCAATTTAAAAAAGAAAATATTTCATCTTTGATATTTGCAATAGAGTTGAGGTAAGTTTTCTTACAATCTCTGCAGGCCACTGCCAATTTAGTTCCACTTAATGAGCGCAGAGTTCCTGTAAAATTTAGTCTTTCAAGATAGTTGGTTTGGTAAGTGAAACCTTAATTTTGTCTTGAAAATTTAAGTAGCTGCATTTTATTGTATTCATTACGGCACATGATTGCGACATCAACATATTTCCATTCCTACTTATCTATTTATGTGTTACCGTTTGCTTCATGCTGAATTGGGTAAAAACTGTTGAGGTTTTGGTTTTAAGATGAAATAGTCTTAAAATGAGGGTGACTGAGAAATGGAGGGAAAATAAAATTTTTGAGTAAAATTTTAAGTTTCCCCCTCTTGACAATGAGACATTGTCCCATATTGGAAGAGGAAAAGAGTTTTGGTGGGTATATATATAATTGCTCTTCTTGTAGCTCTTAAAGAGTTAAGAAGAAAGCAAGCCTCGCGCCGTCGTCGTCGTCGCTCGCTCGGCTCGGCTTCGGCATCGGGATTCGGATTTGGATTTGGATTCGGATTCGGATTCGGATTCGGATTCGGTCAAATGATCGATTGATTGATTGATTAATTTTTTGGACCAAATTTATTTGTTAATAGTAAATATTCTCCACCATAGAGGGTGGACGATTGGTCTTCTTCATTCACTGGTTGATATATATATGAGCATCAGTTGTTGAAGAAAGACACACAACACACAATACACAACACAAAGAAACTGAAAACGTGCTATACATTGCATTCCCTCCTCTCAGCATTTCCATTCGATTTTTTGAGTATCTCCTCCTTTGTTCTGCACTGTTTTTAAACTTCAAACAAAGCAACTGTAAGTGTGATTTGCTACCGAACTTTGTGTTCGCCGAAACACTGGGGTTTGAAGTACCGCTACACCAGTGTGTGATTCGTTCTATCCTGGGAGGAAATAATCTATAACCTTTGGATTTGGATTTGGTCAAATGATCGATTGATTGATTAATTTTTTGGACCAAATTTATTTGTTAATAGTAAATATTAACGTAAGATTATCCGCATTTGTAACGGATACACGGCCGCCCCAAGTGCTCTTCCCACCATGATTGTGCTTGCTCCACAAACAAGCTAATGCTTGCTCCACCATGGAGGGTGGACGATTGGTCTTCTTCATTCACTGGTTGCTATATATATGAGCATCAGTTGTTGAAGAAAGACACACAATACACAACACAAAGAAACTGAAAACGTTGGCTATACATTGCATTCCCTCCTCTCAGCATTTCCATTCGATTTTTTGAGTATCTCCTCCTTTGTTCTGCACTGTTTTTAAACTTCAAACAAAGCAACTGTAAGTGTGTTTTGCTACCGAACTTTGTGTTCGCCGAAACACTGGGGTTTGAAGTACCGCTACACCAGTATGTGATTCGTTCTATCCTGGGAGGAAATAATCTATAACCTTGGGTACTAGGAGGGGATTAAATTCCTTAAGGAAACACTGTGAATTCAGTGGGCTCGAACACGATTTGTTATTTCATTTGATAATTTATATTTTACAGAATTATTATTTACAAATACAGCAATATTGGCGGGACTAACA
>AWOL01S0007683.1:3788-68918 GCA_000715115.1 Nicotiana otophora
TAATAATAATAATTACACGATGCTTTAATAATTTATTTCAGCTTGTGAAGCTAATTGATAAATTTGAAAAATCCTTGGAATTTAATGAATTATTATTCTTGCTTGGTAAGGAATTAATTGTTACTCCTGTAAATGAGATCTAATTGTTAAATTGGATATTATTGGAATTGAATGAATTTGATTATTTCCGCTGATTAAATAAATTATTGTGAATTTATAATTCATGCTGATTTAAATATCCTAATTTTATTTCAGTTATTATCATTGACTCATAGTGAGTGTCAAAGTCGGCCATCTCGTCTCTACCACTTCGAGATTAGGCTTGATACTTACTGAGTACACGTTGTTTACGTACTCATACTATACTTTCTGCACTTTTTGTGCAGGATCTGAGACAGGTACTAGTGGAGGACCTATCATCCCATATCCACGTCATCCCGAGGCCTAGTGGTGAGCTGCCTTCCTGAGCCGTTCTACAGCTACCAGTGTCTCTCTTTATATTTACATTCTGTCTATTTTATTTCAGACAGTATTTGGAGTTTTGTATTATCTACTAGATGTTCATGCACTTGTGACACCAGGTCTTGGCACACACATTGGTAGAGTTTGGGATATTCTTGGTTTTAAATTTTATCAAAGTATGTTTAATTTATTAGTTGGCTTGCCTAGCTGTAGTGTTGGGCGCCATCACGACCTACAGGTACAATTGCCAAAATCTCATAAGAGCGGCCCACTCCACTCTCATATAGGTGAATTCATCAAGTGTATACTGCTTTTAAATACACCATCCATACCGACTATGAATTTCATTAAGAATTATAACTCGGCCTCTCAATTAGTAGCAGTCAAGCACTCTCTTTTAGTGCTTCAGTGCTAATATCGACTTGTTGTTACCCATATAAACCTACTTCATGGGATCTCTAATCACATAGATTGGGTTACCATATTTATTGACAACATGTCGGCCTTAACCCCATCTCTATTGAGGTTTGAAGAATTAATTTTTTTCCCACAGGTTTAGTCAGAGGATCAGCCAAATTGATCTCTGACTTCACATAGTCAATGGAAATTATTCCATCTCTCAATAGCTATTTTATGACATCATGTCTCAATTTCATGTATCTACTTTTACAATTATAAGATTTATTCTTTGAAATAGCTATTGCCGCTTGACAATCACAATGCATAGAGACAGGAGGCAATACGTCCTTTATTAAAGGGATATTAGCTAAGAAGTTTCTTAGCCACTCAACCTCAGAACCAGCTATTTCCAGAGCTACAAACTCTGATTCTATAGTCGATTTAGCAATGATCGTCTGTTTAGCTGATTTTCACGATATTGCACCACCACCAAGGGTGAATACATAACCACTAGTGGATTTTGTGTCATCTGAATCAGAGATCCAGTTTGCATTACTGTACCCTTCTAAACTAGAAAAAAATCCACTATATAGGATACTATAATTCATGGTCCCTCTCAAATATTTAATTAGTCTATCCAATGCAGACCAATGCCCTCTGTTGGGATTATGAGTATATCTACTTAGTCTACACACAACATAGGCTATATTAGGCCTTATAAAGTTCATTAAATGCATCAGACTCCCAATAATCTGCGCATATTTAGACTGAGCAACTGGGTCACCATTATTCTTTTTTAACTTAGAGTTAGCATCAAAATGAGTGCTCACAGATGAAACATTAAAATATTCAAACTTCTTAAGAAGTCTCTCAACATAATGTTCTTGTGACAATATTATTCCATCTTCACTCTTTATAACTTTAACTCCCAATATTGTATTTACTTCACCCAGATCTTTCATATCAAAATTAGCAGACAAAAATAATTTAGTACTTTGCACAATATTTAAACTTGTACCAAATATAAGCATGTCATCAATATACAGACATATTATCACATAATTATTGTCTACCACTTTAGTATAAACACATTTATCTATCTCCAATAAAGAAAAATAGTCTCTCGGTAAGACATTTTTAAATTTCTCATACCACTGCTTAGGAGCTTGTTTAAGGCCATAAAGAGATTTAATTAATTCACAAACTTTATTTTCTTGTCCATGAATGACACAATCTTCAGGTTGAACCATATAAATTTCTTCTTCTAAATTACCATTTAGAAAAGCAGTTTTGACATCCATTTGGTGGATAAAAAGCTTACGGATTGAAGTTAAGGCAATTAAAACTCGAATAGAAAAATTCTAGTCACTGGTGCAAATGTATCAAAATAACCTATATTTTGTTTTTGAGAAAATCCTTTTTCTACTAACTGAGCTTTATATTTATCTAAAGATCCATCAGGATTAAATTTCTTTTTGAAAATCTATTTACAACCAATAGACTCTGCATTAGGAGATAAATCAGTTAAAATCCATGTATTATTTTTCAAAATTGAATCGATTACAACTTTTATTACCTCGTTCCAATATTTAGCATTTGAAGAAGATATAACTTCAAAATAATTTGATGGTTCATTATCGACAAGAAAAGTTTGAAAATCATTTTCATAAGAAAAATATTCTTTCCTAGACATTTTGCTCCTTCTCAGTTTCTCATTAGAGGTAATTTCACAATTTGTTTCAACAGGTGTATGAGAAATTTTATCAGACAATGTATAATATATATTCAAAGAACTCAACATTCTTTATCTCAATTATAGTATTGCAATCAAGCACATCACTTTTTAAAATAAGAAATCTATATGCAACACTATGTTCAGCATATCCAATAAGCATGTAATCAACAGTTTTAGAACCTATTTTTCTCTTTTTAGGTTCAGGCAAAAGAACTTTAGCAAGGCACCCTCAAACTTTTAAATATTTCAAGTTAGGTTTATAACTCATTCACACATCATACAGAGTTTTGCCAGTTCTTCTATATGATATTATATTTTGTAAATGACATGCAGATAAAATAACTTCACCCCACAAATTATCAGGAGCATTAGAACTAACTAACATAGAGTTCATCAACTCTTTCAATGTTCGATTTTTCCTTTCAGCTACTCCATTTGACTCAGGTGAATAAGGCTGAGTTACTTCATGAATTATTCCATTATTTTCATAAAATTCATTCAAAGATAAATATTCTCCACCTCTATCAAATCTAATTCTCTTGATTTTTTTACTAAGTTGATTCTCAACCTCAATTTTATAAGAAATAAAAGCATTAAAAGCATCATCTATATTTCTAAGAAAATATAACTTAGTATATCTAAAAAATTCATCAATAAAAGTCACATAATATCTTTTACCACCTCTAGTCATATTCCGCTTCAAATCACCTAAATCAGTGTGAATTAAAGATAATAATTCAGTTTCTCTATTTACAGAAAAATAAGTCTTTCTAGTACTTTTAGCTTAGCACATGTTTCACACTTGTCAATATTATTTGAGTCTAAACCAGATATTAATCCTAGTGACTGCATTTTCTTTATATTCGCGACATTAACATGTCCTAGTCTAGCATGCCACAAAGAAATTGACTCAACCATATAAGCAGAAGAAGATGCACTTTTATATCTAGTATAAAAAATATTAAGCGCAAATAAACCATGGTTACAATATCCATTACCCATAAAAATATTATTTTTGGCCAATACGACCTCATCATTCTCGAAAGAAACCTTCACTCCAACTTTTTCTAATAATCCCATAAAAACCAAAGTGGTTTAGATAAGCATGCAACACATCACTCAATGCTAGAGTTTTACCAGATGTGAGCTTGAGACGAGTTTTTCCTTTCTCAAGAACGTGAGTTGTTCTTGAGTCACCAAGATAAATAGTTTCTTCTCCTTCCTCAGCTTGGGTATAAGATAAAAATTCATTTTTGTCAGCACAAATGTGCCTAGTAGCACCAGAGTCCATTACCCAATTTCTCACATTGGCCACATTATTTATTTGGAAAATGACCGCAATAATTATATTATCCACTTTAGTCAAATTTAATTTTGACTTAGCGAGATTGTCATTTATCTCAACTCTTCTCTTGCATTGAGGTGCATTTTTCTTGAAGGTTTTAATATTAGCATTGGATATATAACCATGTCTATTTACATACTTGTATTTTGATATCAATGTCTGCTCAAGTTGTTGATGCAATAACGTATTTGCAACACCATGGATATCTGGCAGGACAACTGGAACAGTAGCAGCGGAGACAATACCAAAATTGGCAGCAGCATCAAAAATTTTCGTAGTAGTATTACTTGCAATAGTTTCTTAGTTTGTAGGGAAATGACACCGGAAAATAACGATAATAATACTGCAATAATATTATTTATAAGCAGATACACGAGTTGGCTTGAGTCATGCTGGGCACTGTCCTAAGAAACTATTTTAACAATGTGAAATGTTTCCTCAGGATTAAATAAGTACATCTCTATTTATTTAGAGGATACATGAATCAGCAAAATTAAATTTTCAAATGCATTAAATAAGAAAAAGGATAAGACCAACTAAATTGGAAAGAAAGATAAAGGAAAGAAAGAACAGAGGTGTAAGGCGTAAGGGAGAGAAGAAGTAGAAAAAGGAAGCATTTCTATTGCATCATCATTAGGGAATGAGTGCCTATTTATATGCTTATAAATAGTTTTAAATATAGTCAAGTGTATAGACACTTGTCCTTACTTCCTTTACAAATTGCCACTCCAATGTTTCTTTTCATGGGTAGTGACACTTGGTTTAAGTCATGACACTTGGACTTATTTATTTTGAAAATACTGCCACACAAGAAGCTATGGATACTACGACAATAGCATTGTGCTTTCTGAAGATGCAAAAGTTGATGAGATCAAGGCTGAGATGAAAGATGGTGTCTTGACCCTCACTATTCCTAGAACTGAGAGGCCTAACAAAGACGTTAAAGAAATTCAAGTCTTGTGAGTTCCAAAATGTTATTCAGTGTTGTTACTTCCAAACCTGATCTAGTTTTCGTTTTCCAGTCCAGATGAAAATAAATCTGTACTACTAGTAACTATATATGTACTATGTTTTCTGTTATTTCTTTCGCCATTCGAATAAAAGAATGCTATGCGTGTTCCGACACTATGTCTTCATCAAGAGAATTGCTACAGTGCTATTTTCTTTTAAAAAACCAAGACTAGTTTGTTGAGTTTAATTAAAATACATAAAAATAGATAAACTTTTTTAAAAAGTCATAAACCTTTTGTGAATCTAATTAGGTGTCAACATTTGTTTTCTGCAACTCTGTTTCTTGGTTTTGCCACTTGGAGTATATATTACGGATTGGTTTTGCCACTTGGAGTATATATTACGGAAAAGGCCTAAAAATGTCACTCAACTAACAGAAATGGCCTATCTATGCCATCCGTTAAAAGGTTGGTTTATTCGTGCCACTAACGTTATACTTTTGGTCTATTCATGCCACTGACCTTATACTTTTGGCCTATTTATGCCATTGTCTACTAACAGTTCCATTCTGAATTTTCCGTAATAAGAATTAATTTTTTGACCCCACCTTTGCCACATGTCTTTATATTACTGATTCTTCTTTACTTGACCCTATATAATTTTTAACCCTGATTATGTATAGTTAACCATGTCCAATCCGATAAAATCCAACCATTTTTTAACCCAACCTCTAATTCATTGTCACGATCCAAAATCCAACTAGTCGTGATGACACCTAACCCAACCCGCTAGGTGTAATGACCCGACTTATCGTTTCAAGAATTTAAGTCTCGTCCGGCAGCATAAGGCTCGAAGCAGCTTCGTATTACGCGGATTGACTTGCGTGCGTGGTTAAATTCAGTTACCGGTGTGAAGACGACTCCGGAATGGAGTTCTGTCGGTTCCGTTAGCTCCGTATGATGTTTTTGGACTTAGGAGCGTGTCCAGAAAATTATTTGGAGGTCCGTAGTGGAATTAAACTTGAAATGGCAAAATTCAAAATTTTAGAAAGTTTGACCGGGGGGTTAATATTTTTATATCGGGGTCGGAATGCGATTTCGAGAGTTGGAACAACTCCCTTATGTCTTTTGAGACGTGCCTGCAAAATTTGACGTCATTCCGGGTTGCTTTGATAGGTTCCGGCATGAGTTTTAGAAGTTGGAAGTATTGGAAGTTCATAAGTTCGATTCATGGTGCGATTTGTATTTTCGGCATTATTTGATGTGATTTGATACCTCGAGCGAGTCCGTGTTAGGTTGTGAAACTTGTTGGTATGTTTAGACGGGGTCCCGGGGGCCTCGGGTGTGTTTCAGATGGGCTACAGACCATATCCTTCTATTTTTGAACTGTTGTTTCTGTTTTGTGGTGTTCTTCTTCGCGTTCGCGAAGATCACCTCACGTTCGCGAAGTGTTACTGCTGACTACCTTATATTTCTTCTCGCATTCGCGTTCGCGTTCAGCCCATCGTATTCGCGAAGGTTTGTCTTTTCCTCCACCGCGTTCGCGATTAGACACTCGCGTTCGCGAAGCTCTTCGTGGTAGCCTCATGTTTCTTCTTCGCGTTCGCGAAGAGTATCTCGCATTCACGAAGGTTTCTAACCCTTGTGCTTCGCATTTGCACTCCTTCCCTTGCGTTTGCGAAGGGTTTTTTCGGGAAAGCCTTACTTTCCTTCTTCGCGAACGTGAGCCTCTCTCCGCGTTCGCGATGCTTTCAGACTTGGGCAGATTTTAAGTTTTCCAAATCGAGGGTTAGCCCATTTTTATCACATTTTGACTTGTAGAGCTCGGTTTTGAGCGATTCCTTGTGGGTTTTTCAAGCAAATCGATTGGGTAAGTGTTCTTCACCGAGAATCTATTTATTTCCATGATCCTATCTTTATTTTTATCATTTAAATTGTGTTTTGAGTTGAGGAAAAGAGTGGTTTTTGAAGAAAATTTTCAAAACGAAAAATCACGATTTAAGGGACGAAATGGAATCAGAATTTGATAAAATTGGTATGGTTGAACTTGTATCGGAATGGGTGTTCAGTTTCATGAAAATTATGTCGGGTTCCGAGAGGCGGGCCCCGCGTTGGCTTTTGTTGACTTTTTAGAATAAAGTTTTAAGTCGACGCATTATTATCCGAAATTATTTCCAATCAATTTTAATGAAGCTATACAATTAATTTGGATAGATTTGAGCTGTCCGGAGGTCAATTCAAGCAAGAAGGCTATTTTAGAATATCAGCCTAACTTCAAAAAGGTAAGTGTCTTGCTTAACCTCGAGTAGGGGAATTACCCCTTAGGCATCGAGTCTTATGTGCCATTTGTGAAATGTGAAAAGCCGCGTACGCTAGGTGACGAGTACGTACTCGGCTTATATGTGTAATTTTTATTGAGTTAAAATCTTGAGCATATTGTGTGGTAAATTAGGTAATTGTTGGTATATATTTAATCATCTATTTGTCGTGCCTAAATCCTTGTTGTTGTTGAATCTGTTGTTATATGACAATTTGATGTGATTGTTACTTGATTATTTATGTAATTCTGTGAATTTATTGGTTTGATAATTATTGAAATCGAATTTCATTATGGATATTTCCTCTGCAAATAATTAATTAAATGAACTTGAGAATAGGTGTTTATATAATTATTGAAAATTTGAATTTAATGAAGACTTTACTTTATGTTGGGTAATTTCAATCTCTATTGGTTGTTTTTGGGTATTGTACACATTGTGTGGAGCTTTTGGACTATTTGTTGTGAAATTAATTAATTTTGTTATATCTTTGAAATTTGGTTGTGGCCATTGGGCAAATTGTGATATGAATTGATTTTCTTATATTATCGTATTAATTTTTCGTGTAAATTATTGTGTTGTGTGAGTTATTATTTTGGGGAGATAAGGGTGGTATTTCACTGTTGATATTATGTGGGTATAAGGGTGGCATTTCACTGTTGTTGTGTTTGTTGGAATATTGTCTGGGTGGAGCGATAAGGGTGGCTATAGGAGTGATAAGGGTGGCTATTGATATTGTCTGGGCGGAGCGATAAGGGTGGCTATAGGAGTGATAAGGGTGGAAATAGGAGCGATAAGGGCGGCTATTGTCAGGGACGACATGTGATGATGTGGGTTTGTGGTGTTGATGATTTTTTTGTGTTTATTTTTATACCTTGTGCAATTTGTCTTGTTGTTGGTAAAGTGATAACAATCTGATTTATGTTTAAATTGAGAGCCGGTGGCTATTGCCAGGCGAATTATGAAATGAAATGTGGGCACGAGGTGCCGTGAGTAAATAATCAGGATATTTGGCACGTGAATTGTCCGTGCAGTTGAGATATGAAATGAGGGCACGAGGTGCCGTGAGTAAATAATCAGGATATTTGGCACGTGAATTGTCCGTGCAGTTGAGATATGAAATGAGGGCACGAGGTGCCGTGAGTAAATAATCAGGATATTTGGCACGTGAATTGTCCGTGCAGTTGAGATATGAAATGAGGGCACGAGGTGCCGGGGAAATATGATGATTTAATTATGGGCACGAGGTGCTGTGGAAACATGAAAAATGGGTTGAGACTCCTGTTTACGAAAAATATGAAAATGGGCTGTGACCCGTATTTTTATGATTGTGAAATGAGGCGTCACGTGGTGACTCTTTAATTGAAAGAATTATATTCAAAATATTTATTTGGAAGGATTTTTATTCAAAACGAATTGTATTTCAAAGATATTTATTCGACAAAATTATATTTGGAAAAGAGTTTTATTCGTAAGAATTATATGTGAAAGATATTTAATTGAAAAACTTGATTTAACTGGGTGTAATTGTATTTATTAATTGTTGAGCGATATTAAATGGTGACTTTATTGTCTTACTGTGCATATCATTGGTTGTTTGATGTTGCCTTGATGTTATTTGTTTCCTATTATTTTGTATATTATATTGCACATGTTATTAGACTAGTGAGTGTCTTGACTGTACCTCGTCTCTACTCTATTGAGGTTAGTCTTGATACTTACTAGGTACTGACCGTGGTGTACTCATACTATACTTCTACACATTTTTGTGCAGAGCCAGGTATTGGAGATATCGGACTTGAGCAGAGTAAAAGAGGGATCGTAAGGATTCAAGATATAGCTGCTTGGTCGTTGCAGTCCCTTGGAGTCTTTTTATTTCATTGTATTGTTAATTTGTAATCAAACAATATTGTGTATTCGGTCCTCGTGATCATTTCATGTATTCAGTTAGAGTTCGTGACTCAGTACTACCAGTCTTGGGTGGTAGTTGTATTCATACTTGTTTCCGCTGTCAGTTTTGATTACCTATTTAATTCAAACAAAAAACGGCTTCAAAATATAATTGAAATCGGCTTACCTAGTCTTAGAGACTAGGTGCCATCACGACGCCTGTGGCAGGAGTTTGGGTCATGACACTAGGTAAGCCAATTAATAACTATCCCAATTTAATGAGATTTTTTAAGACAAATAAATGATAAAATAACTTATTAAATCTCAGTGGTAAATTTATTAAGGTTCAGTTATTTTAATGATAACTTATTATCATTTATTTGTCTTAAAAAAAATCTCATTAAATTAGGATAGTTGTTAATTGGCTTACCTAGCGGGTTGAGTTAGGTGCCATCACGACTAGTTTGATTTTGAGTCGTGACAAGGAATTAGGGGTTGGGTTAAAAGATGGTTGGATTTTATCGGGTTGGACATGGTTAATTATACATAATTGGGGTTAAAAGAAATGTAGGGTCAAGTAAAGAAGAACCAGTAATATAAAGACACGTGGCAAAGGTGGGGTTGAAAAATTAATTCTTATTACGGAAAAACCAGAAAATGGAACTGTTAGTAGACAATGGCATAAATAGGCCAAAAGTATAACGTCAGTGGAATGAATAGGCCAAAAGTATAACGTTAGTGGCATGAATAGACCAACCTTTTAACGGATGTCATAGATAGGCCATTTCTATTAGTTGAGTGGCATGAGCTGTCATTCTTGGCACTTGGCCGTATTTCATAGTTCCAGTTCCCTTTTCCATATTCAAATATCATTATTATTGTCAACAACAATAAGGCTTCCCATTCAAGACATTAAATTCACATATGAGCAATTTGGGAATCTTAAGCACATAGATGCTTTTCATACAATTTGGCATAACAACCTTTATTTCAATCTTGACATGAAGTCTTAACATTTCTAACACATATTCCACGTTTTGAACACATCCTCGGCTGGCAAGATGATATGATGAAGCATTTAAAATAAATTTTGAACATATATCCTTCAACACAACCATATTAGGAATAGCCAATTCAATAATGATCAAGAACTTACACCAATTACATGAACACTGTGGGATTCGATTCTAAGAAGAAGGAGGTTTAGCCAACATACCTCAATTGAGCTTCCTTTAAACTTTAAAACTTTCCAGAATTCTTAACAATTCGATCTATTCTAGAAATAGTACAAGTTGGACTAAAATTAGGAAGATTATCATGATTCTATCTCATTTGAGCACAATATCAAACACTAGGCGGGCATTAATGTTTTTAAGGCCCTTTTGTGAAGGATTCCATCATTCCCCAACCATTCTCTACCATTTTTAGATCACAACCTCCTCACATTCTTTGATAACACATGCATGAAATATAACAACCCCCACACCCAAGAATTATCTTTCTAATTATCCCCATTTTTATAAGAGTTTCGAAATTAAGAGCTAGGGCATAGATGCTTACCTTTAGGATGAAAACCTAGGGTGCTTCTCTTGATAATCTTCAAAGGTTTATGCAAGAATTGAAGAGTAACTTAATGAATATCACTTTATCCCTCTAGTCTCTCTCTCTCTCTCTCTCTCTCTCTCTCACTATAAAGTATCAGGTTTTGCTCAAAAATGGCCCCTTACATCTATTTTAACAAAGTTGGGTCGGGTTTTAAAAACAAAAAATGAAGCCCCAAAACAGGTTCTGCGGTCGCATATGTGACTGCATAATGGTTATGCGGTCCGCAACATGACCGCGAAATTGGGGTGCCAAAATTGGAAAGGAACTGACCAGGTCTGCGGGCCGCTATGCGGCCTGCAGACCTATTCTGCGGTCAACTAATGTACCACAGAACGGTTCTGCGGTCGCATAGTGCACCGCAGAACCTCCCTCTGAACAATCCCAAATAGGGATATGCGACAAGAGTGCGACCCGCAAAATGGTTATGCGGTCGCATAATAGGCCACAAAATGACATTAAAAATGGCCCAAAAGACTACTCCACTCTGCGACCATTCCGCGGTCCGCAGAGTGCTTTTGCGGTCGCAGAACAGACCGCAGAAATGCCTACTTCTGCCCAACATTTTTCTTCAACTCCCCAGTGCATTGTTCAATCCAAAAAGTCCGAACCGTGGTTTGCAAGCTCGCTGCGAAGAATTTCTACTATTATTAATCTTTACGCCTACTTTAGCATCACGGAACCCCAATTTTTAGGAAACATTTTACGGGACCTTACATTCTCCCCCACTTAAGATCATTCATCCTCGAATGAGGGTTAAGGTTCACTATTAGCATCTTATACAACTTAGTTTTTCATACCCCATACCAACAGTCCCAAATTTAACTAACTCCCTAAATTTCCAAATATTTTGCCAGAGTTTCCCTTGTAACTAGGCCTATCCACCTGTCAGAGAGCCCCAGAATCACATCCAAAAAAATATGTACACAAACCAACGATGTAACATAACTCATAACAATACCATCCGTGGCCTCATGTAAACAACATATAATCAAAAGGAACACATTTACATTAACTGAACAAGTGATACAAAATTCATAGGCAACAAGTTCATAAAAAGGATTACACAGCTATTCAAACAAGTAAGGATACTTCTTCTTCATCTCTTCGTCGGCCTCCAAGTGGCCTCTTCAACCTGCTGGTTTCGCCAAAACATTTTTACGGAGGAAATTTCTTTATTTCTCAACTTTCGGACTTGTCTTTCAAGAGTGGCAACTGGAATTTCTTCATATGACAATTCTTCATTAACCTCAATGGTCTCAACTGGCACAATAGCTGACGGATCTCCAACTACCTTCTTCAACAAAGACACATGGAATACCGGGTGCACTAATGACATCTCCGGTGGTAGCTCAAGCTTGTAAGCCACCTGACCAATCCTCTGAATGATTTTGTACGGCCCGGCATACCTCGGACTCATTTTCCCTTTCTTCCCGAACAACATTATACCCTTCATGGGGTAAACCTTCAAGAATGCCCAATCATCTTCTTTGAACTCTAAGTCTCTGCGACGAACATCTGAATAGGAGTTTTGATGACTCTGAGCAGTTTGCAACCGCTCCTTAATGATTTTAAACTTTTCCATAGCCTGATGCACGAGGTCTGGTCCTATCAACTCAGCTTCCCCAATCTCGAACCACCCAATGGGAGATCTACATATCCTACCATATAATGCCTCAAATGGTGCCATCTGAATACTAGCATGGAAGTTGTTGTTGTAAGAAAATTCTATGAGTGGCAAATGATCATCCGAGCTATCCTTAAAGCCGAGAACACATGCACACAACATGTCCTCAAGTGTCTGAATAGTCCGCTCTGCTTGTCCGTCGGTCTGTGGATGGAAAGCTGTACTAAGATTCACCTGACTACCCAAACCTTGCTGAACTTTCTTCCAATAATTTGCCGTGAACTGAGCCCCTCGATCAGAAATGATAGAAACTGGAGTGCCATATAGCCTGACTATTTCCTTGATATATAACTGAGCATACTGTTCCGCTGTGTCGGTAGATTAAACTGGCAAGAAATATGCTGATTTCGTGAATCGATCAACAAACACCCAAATCGAGTCAAACCTGCATGGAGTGCGGGGTAATCCTACCACAAAATCCATATTAATCATTTTCCACTTCCGCATTGAAATTTGTATGTTCTATGCCAACCCACCAGGCCGTTGGTGTTTGGTCTTAACTTGCTGACAATGCAGACACCTTGCCACAAAGTCTCCCATATTCCTTTTCATGTCATTCCACCAATAGACTTCCTTGAGATCATGATACATCTTCGTAGAACCTGGGTGCACAGAATACCTAGAAGTGTGAGCCTCGGCCATGATGCTTTTTCGGAGACCATCTGCATTTCGAACACATAGACCCCCTTGGTACCTTAGTTTACCATCATCCGTGCCAAGAGTAAAAGCCATAGTTTTATGTTTGTGAATCCCCTCCTTCAACTATACCAACAACGGATCGTCGTATTGCTTCTCTTTGACTTCCACAACAAGCAATGATTCAGCCCTATTTTGCACAATTACCCCTCCTTCACTAGAGTCTGCAAGACGAACTCCCAAACTAGCTAACTGGTGAACCTCCCTGGCCAACGGCCTCTAACATGCCTCCAAGTGAGCCAAACTACCCAAAGATTTCTGGCTAAGAGCATCTGCCACCACATTGGCTTTCCCTGGGTGATATAGGATATCGATGTCATAATCCTTGAGTAACTCAAGCCATCTTCTCTGCCTCAGATTTAGCTCCTTCTGTTTGAAAATATATTGAAGACTCTTGTGATCTGTGAATACATCTACATGGACCCCATACAAATAATGATGCCAAAGTTTCAATGCAAAAACCACTGCCGCAAGTTCTAAGTCATGTATTGGATAGTTCTTTTCATGATTCTTGAGTTGCCTAGAAGCATAAGCTATAACCTTGTCGTGTTGCATTAATACACACACAAGCCCGATTCTTGAAGTATCGCAATATACTACAAACCCATTTGTACCGTCTGGTCGAGTCAACACTTGTGCCGTAGTCAATCTTGATTTCAACTCCTAGAAGCCCCTTTCACAAGCATCGGACCATTGGAACTTAATTGCTTTCTAGGGCAATGTAGTCAACGGAGAGGAAAGAGTAGAGAACCCCTCCACAAACTTTCTGTAATACCCTGCTAAGCCCAAGAAACTGTGAATCTCGGTTGGCATCGTAGGTCTAGTCCAATTCTTCACCGCTGCAATCTTTTGAGGATCAACCTTAATTCCTTCCCTAGAGACAACATGACCCAAGAATGTGATAGTTTCGAGCTAAAATTCACATTTTGAAAATTTTGCGTACAATTGGTGCTGGTGAAAAGTCTGCAACACTACCCTGAGATGATCGACATGGTCCTCCCGACCTCGTGAATACACAAGAATATCGTCAATGAACATTATCATAAAGGAATCGAGAAAAGGCTTGAAAACTAGATTCATAAGATCCATGAAAGTTGTTGGGGCATTTGTTAGCCCAAAACACATTACCAGAAATTCAAAGTACCCATATCGGGTCCTGAAAGCTGGTTTTGGAATATACTGCTCCTTGATCTTCAATTGGTGGTACCCGGACCGTAAATCAATTTTGGAGAAGTACCTAGCACCCCGTAACTAATCAAACAAATCATCTATTCTTGGTAATGGGTACTTGTTTTTGATTGTGAGTTTGTTGAGCTGCCGATAGTCAATACACATCCTCAGTGATCCATCTTTCTTCCTCACAAAGAGAACCGGTGCGCCCCATGGTGACACACTCGGTCGGATGAAACCCTTCTCTAACAAATCCTTCAATTGTTTCTTTAGCTCCTTTAATTCTGCTGGTGCCATCCTGTAAGGCGAAATAGATATAGGGTGCGTGCCTCGCATCACATCAATCCCAAAATCAACCTCCTTGTCTGGCGGAATTCCAGGGAGCTCATCGGGAAAGACCTCCGAAAATTCATTCACTAGCGGCATAGACTCAAGTGTAGGTGCCTCAGCATCGGTGTCCGTAACCCGGACCAAATAATAGATACACCCCTTATTAATCATCTTCGTGGCCTTAAGGTAAGAAATAAACCTACCTTTTGGCATCACATTATCCCCGTTCCATTCAACAACTAGCTCATTTCGAAATTCAAACCTCATAGTTCTAGTTCGGCAATTGAGCTTGGCAAAGCATGAATAAAACCAATCCATTCCCATAATTACATCAAAATGGACCATCCCCAATTCAATAAGATCGGCCGCGGTGCCCCGACCACGCACCGTGACAACACAATCCCTATAAACCCGCGCGACCAAAATAGATTTACCAATCAGAGTAGATACAGAGAACATCTCATGAAGTTGTTCCGGTTCTATCCCACACTCCATAGCAACATAAGGGGTAACATAGGACAAGGAGGAACCGGGATCAATAAGAGCATATACATCATGAGATTGGACAGTTAATATACATGTGACAATATCTGGAGAAGCATCTACACTCTAGCGACCACTCATAGCATAGAAACAGCTGGGTCTTCCTGAACTCTATGCGCCACCCCTAGCGACACCACGCCCTGCTAGTGCTGGAGTGCCTCGAGCTGGAGAGGGTGCTAAAGATGTAGCAGCTGCAGAACTGGAAGACTGTGTTGTGCCCCTGCCCGCACCCTGGTGGGATAATCGACACTCCATATGAATATAACCCCTCATTTTGCACCCGTAACATATAGGTAGGTCCATGTAGCAGATCCCCAAGTGCATCTTCCCACACCTGGGGCATGGGGGCCTCCGCTGCTGCTGGAATCTCCCTCCTTATATGCCCTACTGGTGGTGTCCCCTGCTATACTGATTAGGCCTAAAATGACTCCTTTGCTGCTGACTGGGCCCTGATGGCGGTGCACTGGCTGAAGACTGAGCAAAGAACTGGGATGGCCCAGATGACCCTCCCTTAAAAGCTGATCTTCCCCCACCAAATGACTCCCCAAAGTTGTTCGCGGACCGGGACTTGTTGGTACCCTATCGTACCATTTTGTTCTTCACTTATGGTTCTTTGTATATTGAGCAAATACTACCATCTTCCCATAGTTCATATCTGAATTTAAGGCAGTTGTAGCGGCCTCATTAATAACCAAGGGGATAAGGCCCTGCACAAACTGACGCACTCTAGTCTCCATAGTAGGCAACATGAGAATGGCATATTTAGACAGACGTGTGAACTCCATATAATACTCCCACACACTCTTACTACCTTGCTTAAGGTTCTTAAACTCTACGGCATGGGTTGCCCTAGTCTCAGCCGGCAAGAAATGGTCCATGAAAGCGTCAGTAAACTCACTCTGCCTCGCTGGAGGGCTCCCCTCCTCCCGAGAGTCCTCCCACAGCTCAAACCAGGAATAGGCCACCCCTTTCAGCGATAGGAGGCCAATTCCACTCTCTCTGTCTTAGTAGCGCGCATAACCCGGAGAGTTTTATGCATCTTATCAATGAAGTCTTGTGGATCCTCCTCGGGATTAGCACCCGTGAACACTGGAGGATCCAGCTGAAGAAACATGTTTACTGTAGAACCACTAGAATTCCCTTGTTGGCAAGAAGAAGTGGGTGCAACATTTGATCTCTGGGCTTGAGAAGCCACTATCTGTGTCAACATCTAGATACCGAAGTCACAAAGGCATGAATCAGTGTTTGCAACCACTAATTCTACAACTTTAGCATGAATTAGGCAAAATATCACTAACCCATAAACAATTAAGCCCTAAAATTCAAGACCTATTAAATACCCACACTAGAGTTGGGTCACAACCCTAGCTATAGGGTCTAGCTACTCATAATAACAGCAGAAAGCAAAGATAAAGATGAAATCTAAGCCATAATATTAAAGTACAAGATGAAAATCTAAAGGTTAAAGGTAAATCTACTCTAAGAATGCCCAAAAAGGTAAAAACCAGCCGTTCACATGCTCTCCTAAACAAAACTTAACCTAAAATTGATAAAAGGATCTATTTATACTAGGCTGAAATTTTCGGACAAAAATGCCCATGCACAGGATTTGCGGATACGTAATTCTGACCGCGTCCGCGCTTGAGCTTTCCCGGCTACGTAATAATGAGCGCGGTCCGCGTTTCTTCAATACTGGTCTTGGATTGGGCATAGTTTCGCGGACCGCTTAATTTCAACCGCGCCCGCGTGTGCTTCCATCGCGGCCGCGTAATTTGGACGAGGACCGCGTTCTTCAGTTAAGCCCGACTTGCAGGGTCTCTGAACCTCAATATGCGTTCTCAGCGGAATTCCCTTAGTGGCCGCGCCAACGATTACACGGCTGCGCCTTTCCAAAGCGGTCAGCGATGACTTTAGTACTCAAAGTAGCTTCTCTGAATCTACTTTCACGGACCGTGTAATAGTTGCCGTCTCAGCGGTGATCCTTATGTGGCCGCGCTTTTCTGCCACTCTCAGCGCTCCAGTCTCAGCCTTGGATTCGTGTAGGTTTGACTCTTTCATGAGTTGATTATGGCTTCTTTGCCTCATTTTGACCAAACCCTACAAGCAAGCACATTAAGTTAGTTTTCGGGAATACCTTTACGCATTTTGACCCAAAACCTAAGCAAACGAGAGCAAATAATAGGCTAAAACCCCTAGTTATCAACTCCCCCAAACTTAAGCTTTTGCTTGTCCTCAAGCAAACAAGGTAATTCCTACCTCCACAAGAAAAAGAAATGGAAATTTCAGTTGTCCCAAGGTTACGCCATTAACCATCAATTGGGATGAACAATTACCCTCAACACAAATGCATTATTAACAACATCATGCTATGACCTTTTGAGTTCCATAGTTCTAATGTGACACAAAAGCATCAAGAGTTGACTCAATTCATCAAGGAAGCTCGCTTTCTCGCGTAGGTCATTGTGGATCCCAAACTCCTCATCCTCTACTCTTCATGAGCAAATCTCACTTTATAGAATGTGACACTCAAAACAAGGATTGTAAAGAAGTGCGCTCATCAATCTCAAAAGAATGCCACAAGTCCGGCTCTAAGTACCAAAAGCTTTCCCCTTATGTAAATCACCACTAATGTAAGCTTACTCAACTTGAAATCATATAGGGCTTTAGCGAGAAGTAATGAAGGCTTTTTGGATCAAGGTAGGACATAATGAACTATGATGGTTTCATCTTTCCTTAAGCACTCCATTTTCTCATTTCGGTTCATACTTTCTTGACTCTTTGAGTCATTTTCTTCTTCTTCAGGGGAACTAGAGAGACACATTGTCACTCTTTCTTGTTCGTGACAATCATTTTTCTCCTTATCTCATCATTCCATGCCTTTCAACATTGTTTTCTTTGAATCCCTTCAACCTTTTCTTTCTTTTTGACATATTTCTTTTTAACTCTTCATCCTTTTCTTTGCCTTTCCTTTTCATCAATTCTTTTTGTTCTTTGTACCTTTCATCACTTTGAAATTCCTCTTCTCTCCCCCAAACTTATGGTTTTGCTAATTTCTCATCATGAATGCTAAGGAAAGATTGGGTGCCAAGAGAGGGTCATTATAAAATGGATGAAGGCTTGTAATATAGCTATTGAATGAAAAAGGCTTAGGATAAAAAGGGTTGACTAGGGATATCATATTAGTAGGCTACGGAAGGTTTCACAGTTCAAATGGGACCATGAATAGCCTACAATCA
The DNA here is from genome assembly GCA_000715115.1 of Nicotiana otophora. Taxonomy (NCBI): domain Eukaryota; kingdom Viridiplantae; phylum Streptophyta; class Magnoliopsida; order Solanales; family Solanaceae; genus Nicotiana; species Nicotiana otophora. Next base: position 22,152 of record AWOL01S0007683.1, read on the forward strand.
CTTCTCAAGTCGAGCTATACTTAGAATTTCGCTAGAAAACATTCAGGGAAAGTTGTAGAATTATTGGCACGGGAGTTGGACTTGCAATTCAATACCTCACCTCTCTCTCAAGCTAATGGATTGTTAAAGAGAACAGAGTCGAGGGACCACAACAACCCTAGCTAAGATTGATGATCACAAATGGCTCAAAGAAACCACTTGATGATAGTTTTAGTCAACTCAAGAGTCTAAAGGTCACAACTTGAGCTATTCTTTGTCAATCAACTTGTTTCTAACCGTGAGGTCGAAGGTAAATGTGTTAGTACCAAGTGAAGCCTGCTTGAGATACTTTTATTCGTTACTACTACATAGCAGAGCAAAAGGAAAAACAGACTCAATCCCTTACGAAGGTTGTCATGCCATCCATCGTTGGGAAGAGCCACCCGTTTCACACAACATCCACCTTTGGAAAGAACCGTGGTATTAAGAAAACCAAAGGCTTATTGATCCAGAAATGTAAAAAGAGGCTACAAACTCAAAAAGAAGCTACTAAAGGAAATAAGAAGCTAAGCTATTAAGGAAAATTACAAAAGAAGTTATAAAGTAAAATACGGAAAGTAAAATGAATATGTACAATAGGGGAGTGAAACAAATATACATAAAATAAGGATGAATATATACATGGAATGGTAAAGTTATATACTTACCAAAAGTGAAAAATAACGAAAAGTAAAAATAAAAAAAATAGTATCATAATTATTACATGCCAGTCATCAAAGTCAACAAATAACAATAAGAAAACTCCCTATGTGGTCTATGTTTGCATGGGGTCAGGCTCACTAGTGGGGACCTCGGACTGTATAGGATCATCAACTCCCTCCGGGTTCTCCAACTGTATCTCCAGGTCCTCTGACTGGAGCACTACAAATCCTCTCACCAGCTCTCTGTCAGCCTCCTGCTCTGATGCCTGTGTTGTCTGTATTGCAGGGGCAGTCTCCTCCATAAGCAGGTCCAGTGGAATATCTCCGGTAGAATTGAACTTCTCTACCTCCTTCTTCAGCAGCTCCACTGACTCTTTTGAAGCTTGAGTCTTCTTCATCTTTTTGACCTGCTTGCCCAGCTCCTTGATCACCCTCCCATGAGTATCTAATGTATCCAGGATTTTCTTTCGATTAACCAGGAGCTTCCTCTGGTTGTCCAGAAGCTCCTTCAATGATTCCTCCTCTGATGGAGGTACCTAAAGCTGTGCTGGGGCTGCCTGTGTTGCGACTGCACTAGATAAGACAGACAACTTTGATGTAGCTGCCTGTAACCAGTTATTGACGCTGGATAGCGTTTGAGAGACCAGTAGTGAAGTCTGAGGATATGCGAAAGATGAGGGCACAGATAATGGGGCTGTGACAGATAGCCCGGATGAGGAGCTGGCATAGCAGCCGAAGACCCCTCCGCTGTGGAAGGCTTGGAACCAGTGGCCACTATCATTGGCTCTTCAGACTGGCCAGTGGAGGTAGTGGCTTTGCCTTTAGACTTCGGGTTGTCTGCTCCCTGAAGGTTGTAATAAGAGAAGGGACTTTTCAACTTCACCTTCATATCAAAGTATCTCCCCTCAACCTCCATGGTCCTCTAGGTACATAGTGACAAAATTAGGGTAAGGGTAGGAACTTTCCTCCTTCCCGGTTGCCTTAGATATGTTCTGGGCCATGAGGTTCCACACATTTATTGGGTACCCCACCATGATGGACGCAATGAGGATCGCCCAGGAGAGTGGAATGTCATTGTCATGCTGACACGGATCAAGGCGGCTGCAGATGAAGGTGCACCACCCTTTAGCTTCAAAGTTAAAGGTGTTTCTGGCAATTGAGACTCCCGGTGTAAGCCAAGACGATGTTGTCCCAGGGATGGCTATCACCTATGCAAGCCATGGACGGGCTGCCTTATCTAATTCCACATTCTCCAAGTACATGGATTCATCCACATCATCGAACCCGGCATATGTGTTCAGTGTCTTGCCATCAAATCTGATCTTCCGGTTCCGTACCTTAGTCACATAGGTGCCCTTTTTGATGTGGGCGACATTGGTGTAGAATTCCTTGACTAGGTACTCATTTGCTTCTGGCAACTTGCTAGTGAAGAATTTACACCCCCCTCTTTCATCAAATTGTCTCTTCACGTTCGAGTTGTGAGGGAGAAGGTCTCTTTCTATGAAATGTCGCTCAAGGGTGAGCGACCTTTGTGGCCACCATTCCCGGAATTTGTGGTAGGCCTTCTCACTCACAAACCTATCTTGCACACTACCGGCTTCCTTGATCTAATCAAACCTCCAACCCAGGTATCACCACCTCTCCTGTCATTCGGGACATTGTCTTCCTCATCAATATTAATTGGAGCTGCTGTTGAGGCTGGAGTTGCAATAGGTGGGGCAGGTGGTATGGAAGTCTCACTACCTCCTCCTAAGCCATCAAACGACTAAGACAAGGAGGTAGATTCATTGACGAGGTGGTGTGTCTATGATTGAGCCTCTTGTTGGGGTTGTGCAGCTTCTCCTTCAGAAATCTCCGAGTAGGGGACATATTCACTAGTCTTAAAAGAGTCGGGAGTGGGTCTTCGGAGGGTTTGCTTCTTGCCAATGACCCTTTTAGGTGCGAAGGGTGCAGTCTGTTTCCCTCTGCCCCGGCCTCGGGAGGATTCTCCCCACCCTTATGATTTCTTAAGACCGCCACGAGATCGCACCATTAGCTGCATACACAATCAGTGAAATCTCATTAGTATTGTGGTTCAATAAATCAGCAAAGGAAAGCAGTTGAAATGATCACATTGTTTCTCACAGCAGGGGTCCGGTGACAGCGTAAAAAGGAGTGCGGCCGTGGAAGGGTCAGCGCGGTCTGCGTAAAAGGGGGCGCGGTCCGCGAAATAGTTGGGACCAGACTACCAACTTTTTGAACATTGGTTTCCGTTGACCGCGCAATAATGGGTGCGGTCGTGAAATAACAGGTGCGTATCGAGTAAAAATGAACACGACCGTGAAATCAATTTGTTAATTCTCTTAAGCTCATGAGTGCGGTCCGTGAAATTATGGACGCGGCCGCGTAAAGTCAACCGCTGATCGCGGAAAAATCACCGCGCATACGGACATATAAGCCTAACCAGTTCGCATAAAAGCATGAATGCGGACCACATATTTTCGACCGCGGTCCGCGAAATTCAAATCATACTGGCACTGATGAATTATTTAAGACCTAGGGTTTCACTTAGTACAAAGATTTAGGCAATTAACATGCATAGTGAACAACCCTATCCCCCATTAGGCATTAAACATTACCCACATGCAATTTTAGCATCGATCCAGCATCATTTTGAAATTATGACGTGTTAAACCCTAAAAAAGAAAAAGTAAAACTAGAAGAAAAGAACATCAAAATATGAAATTAATGTAAAGATTTGAGCATACCAGATGTGGATTCATAGTAGGAAATTGCTTCTTGATTAATGAGATATGAAATTGAAAGTGTAAGAAGGGGAAGATGAACAGTGGTCTATTTCGGTGAGAGTGTGGGGTTCGAAAAGTGTAAAAGTCCTAAGGACTTCCTATTTATACCAACCGCATAGGTCCTACCGACTTACCTGAGCGCGGTCCGCAGAATTCCACCACGTTCCGCACTTTTTACCTTTCGAAGAGCCTTTTCAGAAACAGGTCTGCTGAGAGCGGATTAACGGGCGCGACCACGTAAGATCAATGCGGACCGCGAAATTACGAATGCGGACGCAAATACAACTTTAGAGAGTTGATATTCTGGACTTTTCAAGTCCGCGTCCACTGACAATTTGAGCCCCCGCGAAAAGCTCTCGCTGATCGTGAAATTTTGAGCGCGATCCGTGTAATTCCCCACACTTGGGCAAATTTTTCTAGCAACAGTCCTATACTGCACAAAAAATTCCTACACAAAGCTCACAACCAGTTAGTTTAAAATAAATCCTGATCTAAGAAGAAAATTAAAAAATAAAGAAAAACACATGGGTTGCCTCCCAAGAAGCGCCTGATTTAACGTCGCGGTACGACGCATGTTACCAACATCATTGGAAATTGATCAAGGACACCACATGGCTGTCATCAATCTTGCCGAGGTAATTCTTCACTCGGTGCCCATTAACTCTGAAGATTTCACCATTTTTATTTTTCAAGTCAAGAGCACCAAACAGAGTCACGTGCACCACATCAAAAGGGCCACTCCATTTTGACTTGAGCTTTTCTGGAAACAGTCGTAACTGAGAGTTGAATAGAAGAACCAAGTCACCTTCCTTGAATGCTTTGTTCCGGGAATATTTGTCATGTAAGTACTTCATCTTGTCCTTATACAAGGACGAGCTGGAATAGGCATGAAACCAGAATTCATCAAGTTTATTGAGTTGCTCTACCCGGAGATTGGCTGCTACATCCTATTCATGGTTTAACATCTTGAGCGCCCATATGGCCTTGTGCTCTAACTCAACCAGAAGATGGCATGCTTTTCCAAATACTAACCGGTACGGAGACATATCAGTTGGAGTCTTGTACGCAGTTCTATAAGCCCACAAAGCATCGTCAAGTTTTCTTGACCAATCCGTCCGGTTTGCATTGACAGTTTTTGATAATGTGCTCTTTATCTCCCTGTTAGAGACCTCAACTTGTCCACTAGCCTGGGATGATAAGGGGTTGACATCTTATGATTGACACCATACTTGGAAAGTAAAGTGTCGAAGGCCTTGTTGCAGAAATGAGAACCCCAATCACTGATGATCGCCCTAGGAGTGCCAAACCTTGTGAAGATAGTTTGCTTTAAGAACGCCACCACACTCCATGCCTCATTGTTGGGGAAAGCTACATCTTCAACCCACTTGGAAACATAATCAACAGCAACCGGAATGTAAGTGTTACCACACGAACTCACAAAAGGCCCCATGAAGTCTATGACCCACACGTCAAAAATATCGATCTCAAGAATAGTGGTGAGAGGCATTTCATCCTTCTTGGAAATTCCACCAGCTCTTTGGCATTCATCACACCTCTTACCAAGCTCACTTGCATCTTTATACAGGGTAGGCCAATATAATCCATAGCTAAGAATCTTTGAAGCAGTTCTTGCCCACCATGATGACCACCGTAGGGAGAGGAATGGCAAGCATCAAGAATATTCATTTGCTCCTCTTCCGGGACACATCTCCGGATCACACCATCATTGCAAAGCTTGAAAATATAGGGCTCGTCCCAATAATAATCCAAGCTGTCCCATTTGAGATTCTTCCTTTGCTTAGAAGAGAGCTCACTCGGGACAATGCCGGTCACAAGAAAGTTATCCACATCGGCGAACCAAGGCATACCATTCAAAGACACGGAGAGGAGTTGTTCATCCGGGCACGAATCATTAATTTCGAGGCCATCGTAGGGCCTCCCATCCTCTTCTAAGCGGGATAAGTGGTCCGTCACTTGATTATCACTTCCTTTTCTATCAATGATTTCAAGGTCAAACTCTTGAATCAGAAGAACCCATCTTATCAACCTAGCCTTCGAGTCCTTTTTGGTCATCAAGTAATGTAGTGCTGCGTGATCGGTGTGCACAATCACTTTGGCACCCATGCGATATGGCCTGAACTTTTCCATGGCGAAGACAATGGCTAATAACTCTTTCTCGGCCACCGTATAATTGACTTGGGCATCATTCATCGTTTTGCTTGCATAATAGACCAGATGAAATATCTTGTTGATCCTTTTCCCCAAAACCGCTCCTACCGCAACGTCACTAGCATCGCACATGAGCTCAAATGGTAAGCTCCGATTGGGTGCGGTAATAATGGGAGTGGTTTGCAATTTATACTTGAGAAGCTCAAAAGCTTTCATGCAATCTTCATTGAACACAAACTTTGCATCATTTTCTAGCAACTTGCACAAGGGGTTCACCACTTTTGAGAAATCCCTGATGAACCTTCGGTAGAACCCCACATGCCCAAGAAAGCTCCTAAATCCCTTGACGGAAGTAGGAGGAGGGAGTTTTGAAATAACTTCAATCTTCGCTTTGTCCACTTCAATACCGTTCTTTAAGATCTTATGGCCGAGGACAATGCCCTTCTCGACGATAAAGTGGCATTTTCTCCAATTAAGCACTAGGTTGGTCTCTTCACATCGGGCCAACACTTTGTCAAGATTATCCAATCATTCTTCAAATGAGTCCCCCACAATGCTAAAATCATCCATGAACACTTCGAGGAAGTCCTCCACCATATCCGTAAATATTGCCATCATACACCGCTGAAAGGTAGCCGGTGCATTACACAAACCAAACGGCATCTGTGAGAATGCAAATGTGCCATACGGACATGTGAAGGTGGTGTTCTCTTGGTTTTCCGGTGCAATGAGAATCTGGTTGTACCCTGAGTACCCATCCAAAAAGCAATAGTAGGCACGCCCGGCAAGTCTGTCCAAAATTTGATCAAGAAAGGGCAATGGAAAGTGGTCTTTGCGGGTCACTTTGTTCAGCTTTCGGTAGTCCATACATACCTTCCATCCGATGACAGTACGAGTAGGGATCAACTCATTTTTCTCATTTGCGACCACAGTCACACCCCCCTTCTTCGGCACATATTATACCGTGAAGTCCATGAACTATCCGAAATAGGGTACACAACCCCTGCATCAAGCCACTTGATAATTTCCTTCTTGACGACCTCTTGCATAGCCTCTTTCAACCTCCTTTGATGTTCCACGGAGGGTTTGGCATCATTATCTAGTATAATTTTGTGCATGCAAAAGGCGGGGCTTATACCCTGAATGTCAGCCAAAGTCCATCCAATTGCCTTTTTCCTTCTTTGAAGCACCACAAGGGTGGAGTCTACCTGCACGTTAGTTAGGCAAGCATAAAGAATAACAGGTAATGCGGAAGAAGGGCCTAAGAATTCATACCTGAGGTGTGAAGGCAAAGGCTTCAACTCCAATTTTGGTGGCTCCTCGATTGAGGGCTTTGTTGGTGGAGTCTTTCAGTTTTCCAAGTCCAAGGAAAGATTACGGGTCCCATATGAGTAGGATCAGATTCCTTGCAATGCATTTGAACATTCAACTAAGCCTTCCTTTTCGTCATCCTCATGGTTTAACAACACAACTTCTAAAGGGTCTTCCACATTGATCATGGCACGCATGTCATCAACTATCACCTCCGTTACAAGATCAACAAAAGAGCAAACTTTATTGTTATTTGGTTGCCTCATTGATTTGCACACGTGGAATACAACCTTTTCATCGCCCACTCAGAAGGTGAGCTCCCATGCTTCCACATCAACCAATGCCTTCCTTGTTTCTAGTAAAGGTCTCCCCAATATTATAGGCACCGCATAGTCGACTTCGCAGTCGAGAATCACAAAATCAGCAGGCAAAATAAACTTGTTGACCCAGACTAGAACATCATCAATAATACCAAGCGGCCTTTTCATTGTCCTATTTGCCATTTGTAATCTCATAGAAGTATCTTTTGGTTGCCCAATACCTAGTGTCTTGAACCCAAAATATGACATCAAATTAATACTTGCTCCCAAATCACACAAGACTTTTGCAAAATCGGCGCTACCAATGGTGCATGGAATTGTAAAGGCACCGGGATCTTCAAGCTTTAGAGCCATCGAGTGCACAATGGCACTCACTTGATGAGTCATTTTGATGGTCTCATAATTCATAGATCTCTTCTTAGTTACCAAGTCCTTCATAAACTTGGCATATCCCGGCATTTGTTCGAGAGCTTCCACCAAGGGCACATTGATTGACAAACTTTTCATCATCTCAATAAACTTCTTGAATTGGTTTTCATTATTTTGCTTTACAAGCCTTTGAGGATACGGTGGAGGAGGCCTTGGCAAAGGGGCCTTTGCTTTAGGCACTACCGTTTCCGGTATGTCTATCACGTGTTCCCTAGATGGGTTCACATTATTTTGAATCTCCTCCATATTGTCATCAACATCGATCCTCACTTCATTTTTCACATTCTCGTCATTGGCTTGAATCTCATAATCTTCTTGCAACACAACATCATCACTCACAATCTTCTTTGGATTAGAGGTACTTGCATCTCTACCTTTACCGCTTCTTATGGTCACCGCCATAACATGGCCTGTATTGTTCCCACCCTTCGGGTTTACTACCTTATCACTTGGTAGTGCCCCCTTAGGGCGAGTATTCAATTCTTGAGAAATTTGACCCATTTGTACTTCCAAGTTGCGAATAGAGGTAGTATGGGAGGCTATTTGGGCATCGGAGTCAGCATTCCTTTCCATAATTTGTTTGAACATACTCTCTATCCTCCCCATATCATTGTTTGAAGAACTTTGCCTTTGAGACGAATATGGAGGAGAATTGTTGCGTTGTTGATACATCGGGGGCCTTTGAAAGCCCGACCCCCGGTTGCCTTGATTATTATTATTCAAACCCCCTTGGTTTCCATTGCCGCCCCAATTGTTATTGTTGTTCCCCCAATTCTGATTGTTGTTCCCCCAATTGTTTGAGTTGTTGTTGTTGCCATTGTTCCAATTCCCTGGGCCTTGGTTGCCCCAATTTCGATTGTTCCCTTGCGATCTCCAATGTTGATTTGGAGCATTGCTCTGTTGACCTTGGTAGTTATTGGCATATAACACTTCCTCACTTTGATCATCATAAGAATCATCTTCATTGTAACCACTACCACTTTGCTCATATTGATCTTGATTGTTTTGCACTTGTTGACCACGCTGTCTCCTCTTGTTGATCATGACATTTACCCCTTCCATGGCATTTACTTGCTTTGTCCCTTGAACTTGCTGAAGCTGGGCCTTTGCTAACTGATTCATAGTAGTTGTCAACTCGGCTATGGCTTGTCCGTGATCATGAAGTGCTTTGTGAAGATGGATGACATTAGGGTCACTCGAAGAAACATTTGCCCGACTTTGCCAAGCTGCGGATGTATCATCCATCTCATCAAGTATGTCACAAGCATCAGCATAAGGCATTTTCATAAAATATCCCCCAGCTAGCTGATTCATCACACACTGGTTGGTTGTGTTGATGCCCCTATAGAATGTCTGTTGAATCATTGCTCCAGTCATATCATTGTTTGGGCATTCTTTGACCATTGTCCGGTATCGATCCTAGATTTTATGTAGGGGTTCATTAGGTTCTTGTTTAAAGGCTAAGATCTCATCCCTCAATGCTGCCATATGACCCGGTGAGAAAAACTTGGCTATAAGATTTTCTACCAACTCATCCCACGTGTGTATGGGGTGGTTGGGTAGCCTCTCGATCCAGTCCAAAGCTTTCCCTCTAAGTGAAAATGGAAAAAGTCTCAATCTCAGAGCGTCATCCGACATGTTCGTCTGCTTGCTCCCCCAGCATGTGTCTATAAAACCCTTTAGATGCTTGTATGCATTCTGATGAGGAGCTCTAGTGAAGAAGCCTCTTTGCTCCAATAGGGTCTGCATGACATTTGTAATTTGAAAATTGCCCACCGGAATCCGGGTCGGGATAATTGCACTTGTGTATCCTTCATTGGGTAGCACCTGGTGTGCTTCCCGCGGAGGAGGTGGGGGAAGGTTTAGAATGTTTTCATTAGCCTGTCAGCCTCTTCTTTGGACTTGAGGTTTTAGATTAACCTCATCCTCACCATTGTCATCTACCTCCTCCCCCGGAAGAACATGTCCGAGAGCATCATTATGAGCCATTTGGTACCTAAAGCGATTGATACATAAAACATAGAAAAACAAAAGGAAAGAAAAACAAGGCACACAAATAGTTAGATAGATAGCCAACACTGTCTAACTCCCCGGCAATGGTGCCAAAAAGTGATCGGGTCTAAACCTACATCACAATAGAGTAGCGAGGATGGTCGATGCAGTTTTACCCAATGAGGTCGGGATCGATTTCCACAGGGAGTCAATTTGGCTTGGAGTTGGGTATCTAACTAATCTAGATGTGCATGTTGTTCCTAATTACACTTCCAAACATTATTGCTATTGATTCTAATCTAATTTTATACTATTGTATGCTGAGTGTAAGCTAAGTATAATATTTTTGGTGAAAGTTTTCAAGTGTTAAAAGGCACTAGGGAAGTAACTTCAGCCTAGGTGAATATCTAATGGGTATCAAGAATCTAGGACAAGCTTGTTATGATTAGGGTCGTGATATAACCATCACACAAAAGCGCTCACTCTATACCTCTCGGTAGTTTGAGTGACTTTGCCCGATTTGGCTTTCTCAAGCACCAATGGGTGTTCATACAATACAAGTGAAATTGGCTCAAGTCGGGTATTACTATCTCTAGGTTTAACCCTTTTAATTAGGGCTATCAATCTCTTGAGTTCACCCCAATTCCTTGTTAGCCTAATTTTTCTAGACTTAGTCCATCTTTCTCAAGAAGAGCCTAAGTCATAAAGGCATGAATCAGTGTTTGCAACCACTTATTCTACAATTTTATCATGAATTAGGCTAAATATCAATAACCCATAAACAATTAAGCCCTAACATTCAAGGCCCATTAAATACCCACACTAGGGTTGGGTCACAACCTTAGCTATAGGGTCTAGCTACTCATAATAACAACAGAAATCAAAGATAAAGATGACATATAAGCCATAATATTAAAGTACAAGATGAAAATCTAAATTTTGAAGGTAAATCTACTCTAAAATTGCCTAAAAAGGGAAAAACCAACTGTTCACGTGCTCTCCTAAACAAAACTTAACCTAAAATTGATAAAATGATCTATTTATACTAGGCTGAAATTTTCGGATACAAATGCCACTGCGGAGGATTCGCGGACGCGTAATTCTGATCGCGTCCGCGCTTGAGCTTTCGCGGCCGCCTAATAATGAGCGCGGTCCGTGTTTCTTCAATACTGGGCTTGGATTGGGCTTAGTTTCGTGGACAGCATAATTTCAACCGCGTCCGCGTGTGCTTCCATCGCGGCCGCATAATTTGGACGTGGACCACGTTCTTCAGTTAAGCTCGACTCGCAGGGTCTCTGAACCTCAAGATGCACACTCAGCGGAATTCCTTTCGCGGCCGCGCCTTTCCAACACGGTCAGTGGTAATTTTACTACTCAAAGCAGCTTCTCTAAATCTACTTTCACGGACTGCGTAATAGTGGCCGCCTCAGCGGTAGTCTTTACGCGTCCACGCTTTTCTGCCACTCTCAGCGCTCCAGTCTCAGCCTTGGATTCATGCAGGTTTGACTCCTTCATTAGTTTATTATGGCTTCTTTGCCTCATTTGGACCAAACCCTACAAGCAAGCACATTAAGTTTGATTTCGGGAATACATTTATGCATTTTTGACCCAAAACCTAAGCAAAAGAGAGCAAATAATAGGCTACAACCCCTAGTTATCAATATCCCCCCCCCCAAGATCCCCATCAGAAATACCAGAATCGGAAGTTGGGGCTGGAGGTGGAACCGAAATATCAGTTAGAGGAAGCGATGCACCCTCAGTAGGTGCAGGAACTGGTGTGACATGGTCAGGTGTAGTGGAATTAGGCAGTGTAGTAGTCGGAGGAATATCCTTACCCCTCGGGTATTCACCTGCATCATTAAATGAAGGGTCAACTTCCACTCTTGAGGCGACATTAGCTCCTTGACCAGTTCTTGCTCTCTTATTAGGTGTCATGTACTGAAAGTTAAAGAAATGCACGTGTTAGAGGAGGAACAGTTTCACAATCCGTTTTATCGCACGATCCAGAATATCAAAGAAGAGTATTATTCCTAAATATCCAAGTAGCCTCCAACTTATAGATGTGGTCGACAACACACCGATAAGAAGGACTCTACTAGACATGCCTCCGAGATATCCTAGGATACTGTAAAACCTTAGGCTCTGATACCATGTTTGTCATGCCCCAAACTCGGGGAGTGCGATCGGCGCTCAAACAAGTGAACCCGATCAAGCCTGCCTATTAGACACTTTCTACCCAACTAATATATCACGCCCTAAACTCGGGGAGCGCGACCGGCGCTCAACCGAGTGAACCTGGTCAAGCAAGCCTGTTGACACTTTCTATCCAACTCACCCATGATCAACAGAAGGCATGATTTCATTAATTAGACAGTAGGAATATCATATACATACAATACCAAAACCTTTATATTAGTTTCTTCATCTTTAACATCTCAAAATACACACCTTTTTATAGTCTAAAGTGGAACAAGAGATCAAAACACAACATAATCTATTTGACTTTTCTAGCACCCATGTACAACCCACATAGTGTCTACGGAGCCTCTAAGAGGTACAAAAGAGAGTTATGATAGTGCCGACAACAAGGCCCCGGCTATACCTCAAAATGTGATAACAAAATGTACAAAAGATACATGACCCCGAAATGAGGTAGGGCTCACCAAGTCTGCTAGGAGGAAGGTGTACTACTATCGCTGATCAACACTGCCTGGTGTGGAACCACCTACACCGTTTAAAGATGAAGCACCCCCGGCAAAAGGGATGTTAGTACCGTCGAATAGTACTAGTATGTAAAGCTAAATACCATCTCAATAGAATGAATAATAATACAAGGGGAAAACAGTCATGAGTTCAATAAGGGCTTCAAATAATACTAAAACATCAAATAAGGATCACATAAGTTCTCAAGTTAATCTCCATGTTATTAGGTTGGGTGATGTTTAGTGCCAATATACCATAATTCACAATACCTCTGTATTCTTACACAGAGTCCGATCTTGACCCGATCGGCTAGGTCGTCTCATTTGAGACATCAACCATAACCATAATTTCATTATAATTTCTAGCACAGTTACCACCATGTGTGCGGCATGGCGTCCGATCACGGCCCGATCGGCTAGGTCATCTCACCCAAGACATTACCTTTTTTAGTCAATCATCTCACATCATACTTCTTTCATATTCTTTCGATTAATTGGCACTAATGATCACGATTACAAAGTCATTCTTGGAACTTGACCGTATTTCATAGTTCCAGTTCCCTTTTCCACATTCAAATATCATTATCATTATCAATAACAATAGGGCTTCCCATTCAAGACATTAAATTCACATATGAGCAATTTGGGAAATCTTAGGCACATAGAGGCTTTTCATACAATTTAGCATAACAATCTTTATTTCGATCTTGACATGAAGTCTTAACATTTCTAACACATATTCCACATTTTGAATACATCCTCAAATGACAAGATGACATGATGAAGCATTTAGAATAAGTATTGAACATACACCCTTCAACACAACTACATTAGGAATAGCCAATTCAATAATGATCAAGGACTTACTCCAATTACATGAACACTTTGAGATTCGATTCTAAGAAGAAGGGGGTTTAGCCAACATACCTCAATTGAGCTTCCTTTAAACTTTACAACGTTCCGGAATTCTTATCAACTTCGATCTATTTTAGAAATATAACAAGTTGGACTAAAATTAGGAAGCTTATAATGATTCTAGCTCATTTGAGCACAATATCAAACACTAGGCGGGCATTAATGTTTTTAAGGCCCTTTTGTGAAGGATTCCATCATTCCCCTACCAATTCTCTACCATATTTAGATCGCAACCTCCCCACATTCTTTGATAACACATGCATGCAAGATAACAACCCCCACACCCAAGAATTGTCTTCCTAATTATCCCTTTTTAGAAGATTTTCGAAATTAAGGGCTAGGTCATAGATTCTTACCTTTAGGATGAAGACCTAGGGTGCTTCTCTTGATAATCTTCAAAGGTTTATGCAAGAATTGAAGAGTAACTTAATGAATATCACTTTATCCCTCTAGTCTCTCTCTCTCTCTCTCTCTCTCTCTCTCACTATAAAGTATCAGGTTTTGCTCAAAAATGGCCCCTTACATCTATTTTAACAAAGTTGGGTCGGGTTTTAAAAATAAAAAAATGAAACTCCGGAACAGGTTATGCAGCCTCATATGTGACTGCATAATGGTTATGTGGTCCGCGAAATTGGGGTGCCAAAACTGGAAATAAACTGACCAGGTCTGCCATCACTATGCAGCCCGCAGACCTGTTCTGCGGTCGCATAATGTATCGCAGAACGGTTCTGCGGTCGCATAGTGCACTGCAGAACCTCCCTCCGAAAAATCCCAAAGTGAGATATGCGATAAGATTGCGGCCCGCGAAATGGTTATGCGGTCGCATAATGGGCCGCAAAAATGACATTAAAAATGGCCCAAAAGACTGCTCCACTCTACGGAAATTCTGTTGTCGTAGAACGAACCGAAGAAATGCCTACTTCTGCCCAATATTTTTCTTCAACTCCCCAGTGCAAGCTCGCTGTGAAGAAATTCTACTATTATTATCCTCTACGCTTACCCCGGCATCACGGAACCACGGTTTTTAGGAAAAGTTTAACAGGGCCTTACATCCTCCCCCGCTTAAGATCATTCGTCCTCGAACGAGGGTCAAGGTTCACTATTAGCATCTTATGCAATTCAGTTTTCATACCACACACCAGCAGCCCCAAATTCGACTAACTCCCTAAATTTCCAAACATTTCGCCAGAGTTTCCTGGTATTGTAGCCTAAGAGTTATCATGTTAAACATGTTTGATTTGTAACAAGTGTTCATCCTCGCTCAATCTTTTTAGAACATATGCTGGTACTATATTTCCTTTGTGACTGGAGCATTCATTCTCATCCCATTTTTCCCTTAATTCATAGTTGATAGCCTTATTGTGCCACACACTTATCTGCCTCCCATGAACTTGTAATACCCTTGTGCCTGGTTTGTTGAGTTTATCACACCACCACTTCATCACCAGTAGTCTCACTTTCCAATGTAACATGTAGACATGAACTCCCTCTAATCGTTTAGTTGATATTCAGCGTCACTTAAGTCGGCTGCATTACAATTGATCCTTTATATCATCTATTAACACTAGTGCTCTAGGTGAATCTACCATACTGATACGATCTATTTTGCAATTTTTATGCCCCACAGTATTATGTCGATATTACGCCCTACAGTATTACATTATGATGATGTTACGCTCCGCAGTATTATGTTACGACAATGTTACACCCTATAGTATTATACGTGAAATTGTCATAAGATAATTGACCTCAGTTCAAGGACAAGATTATTTGGAGATTATAAGCATTATGCTATTTCAAACACGTGATGAGTAAATTTGTGAAGGAGAAAGGGTAAGCAAATCGTAGGAAATGAGTTTCGTCAATGTTTGGAAATTTGGGATAAAATACGGTCCAAGCTATAATACCCCGTATTTATGGACTAGTGCCATACAAGGTACCACATGACCATGATTATAAGGTGTATAAAGTGTGTTAAAAGTGAGTAGTATTTTAGTAATTTGAGATAATTCTTAATTATGTGGGTAATTGATCAATTATTGGGTAATGAAAAACTACCTAGTTAATTAAGGAATTATTGGGTGATTAATTAAAGAATTGGATAACGTTAGACCCTCCCCCATGTGGTAGCAAGCCACCCCAAGAATAATGACTCTTAAGTCATTATATATGTGGCAAGATTAGAGATGTGAGATTTGGAAAGACTTAAGAACATGAGTCACATATCCATTTATTAAAAGAGAGCCATTGTAAGTCTTAAGAACATGAGAATCATACCTCCATTCTTAAGTAACGAGAGGATTTTTCATAATATCTTCAACCAATTCATACATGGTTTCCAACGTTAGCAACGTGAATCCAATGAGATTTCTTGAAACAAATATTCATGTAGCAGTAACGTGAATCTCTTGAAACAAAAATTCCAACGAGATTTCTTAGCACCTTAGCAACGTGAGATTTTGCAATTTTAAGGGAGTACGATGCAATCTTTCTCAAGAATATCATACGAATTTTCCCCTACTTCAATCTGCCATTACGTGTCATCACAATCAACGGGTGTTAAAGGGATTATCAAGAGAATTGGCTCAGGTATGTTAAGTCTAAGCCCTTCCTTCATTTTGGCATGATCTCGTAATTACATGTGTTTTATAACAAGGCATAAAGAGAAGTTCATACTCCCGAATTATATACATTATCCTAGTCTCATAAGTTACAGTATTCTCCTTATCAGGACTTCATATTCAATTGAGTATTATCTTCTTCCAGTCAAGAGAGCAGAGAGCCTATATATACAGTATTACAATATTTTCATTACCATCGAGCTATAATCGATGGGTAGGCCCCTATTGGGCAATCTCTAATCAGATGGTAAGTTATATCCCAAGCCTACTGTGGCCGAGCTCCTATGAGCGAGCCCACTTGGCCGAGATACAGATCTTAGTATGGCCGAGCGCCTATGAGCGAGCCTACTACGGCAGATTAGTTATATATATACCGAGCCTTATAGGGCCAGATATCTATTTTACTTACTATATTGAGAGAGTTGAGTCAGTATCAGCAGGTAAGCATATCTTCAGATTATCTTTGACTCTTAGTTACTTTCAGGTATTATACTATCAGTTTAGTTTCAGCTTTCAGTATATTGCCTTACATACTTGGTACATTATTTCCTACTGACGTCCCTTTTCTGAGGGCGCTGCATTTCATGCGTGCAGGTTCAGTCAGACAGACGGGTATACCTCTTCATTATGTGTTGCCTTAGTTCAACTTAATCGATAAGCTCCATTCCCTTCGGAGTTGCCGGGTCTAGAGCTTTATGTACATCTTTTGTATATATGTATATATGTTATGAGTAGGTCGGGGCCCTGTCCCAATCACAGTATATCCATCAGTAGAGGCTTGTAGACATATCATGTCAGTTAGTGCAGTATGTTGGGCTTGTAGGCCTTGTATGTATATTTTGTTGGTTTGTCAGTTGTATTAGTTAAGACGGCCTTGTCGACCCAGCTTTATATTAATGTCTAATCAGCATTCGCAAATTGTCTTTCAATGTGGCCCATGGGCAAGGTGTGACATTATATGTTCAGAGTCCCTTAGTCGCAAATTGGTACGCAAGGATAGGTGAGGCACCGGGTGCCGGTCCCGTCCCCCAGGTTCGGGGCGTGTCAAAAGTGGTATCAGAATAGTTCTCTCCTAGGGAATCTACAAGCCGTGTCTAGTAGAGTCTTGTTTAGGGTGTGTTGTGTGCCACACTTATAAGTAGGAGGCTACAGGGCATTTAGGACTGTCACTCTTTCTTCTTACTCTAGATCGTGTGATGGAGCTCAGTTGTAAGAACTCAATTTCCTAAACTCTATCTTATTCATAATACCACGATGCCTATATCGAGAAAGACGGTTGGTAAGAGATATAGCTGTAGAAGAGTTGAGTCAGAGGAACTCGATTTTTGCATCATGCTTATGATGGATAAATATGAGGTATTCGGCAGATCATGTGTATACTAAGATGTGTAAGCTTTTTGATAAGGATCCCTAAGGCAAGAATGCCTATCCACTCTTATGGTAAAAAGCAATGAAAGAATCAGAAGGTACAAGTTTCAACAAGTAAAAGAAGCAAGGTGAAGAAGGGTACGAGGTACCTAGTTAGTAGAGATGAACATTATCTATAATCCAAGTAGAGAATATATAAGCATTTTGAGTTACCTTCAATTGTAATAGAGGTATGTACAAATGGCCACACCTATCTCATTTATGCCCTATGGAAGTTAACAGAAGTAGTATAAAAGAAGGATGGGATATCAGGATCTGGCTGCGGTTAGAGTAACCCAAAATGGCGAATGGATTGTTTGCGTTAGTTGATATTTTCGAAGGATAATGCAAATATGCTAATAGATCTCCTTGTGAGACCCTGATGGTGCACTCTAAAATAGTACAGCTAGATATGAATACTACAAAGATAGGCACTGGAAGCCTTGAAGGGATAAATATTATCATAGTGTAGCTCCCGTTCCTAGTGGAGAAAGAATGTTAGGCAACCCGAAGAGCCAGTAGATGGAGCAAGGGGAGCTAAAAGCAAAATAATATCTTGTTCGAGTTTTCAGAATAAAGTGATAGAGATAAATGTTAGAGTGAAATAAGAAGAGAGTTAATGAAGAATTATGAATAAGATGTGATATATGGATGACAACGGTAGATCAAAAAGATGACAGTATTACCGAGTCTATAGCCAACTGAAGAAAAAGATAAGAGGTGACATGTCTTGAGACAACAAAAGAGTATAGGCCATAAAGTCATATCCTCATTTCGATAAATAAGTCAGTGACTCTGACGTGACTACCAGAAGGAAACGTTAGACCTCAGAATAATAGAAATCAGTATGGAATGATGAACAAGATAAACTAAACATGAACTAAGGACTGAGTAATAGTCGGCATCATGAGAATTTCAGAGATTGCGTCCCGGCAATAGTAGAATGGACAACAGAAGAATACCCTTAAAAGGTCATTCAGGAAGACGCTTCCCTAAAGCAAGCAAGGTGAGAAAAGTTAAGCTTAAGGGACTGTATGTGCTAGTTATACTATGTGTCACCCTCGCGAGTGAGGAATTTCGTTATCCTTGGTACAGAAGGATTACTGCAAGGCGAGTAAGGATCATCGATGTTGTGAAAAGATGCCAAAGATGAAAAGGTAAAACATATATACGTAGATCATCGTAGCACTAAATCTTAGTGCTCCCTTAAAGGAGGGAATATGGAGTGATGTGGCATTAAGACAAAATTAAGTGGTTCTAGTAACTATGGAGTGGTAAAGGAAGAATGCGATAAAAATGAGAAAGGGATGAGATTGCACTTATTCAAATCCTACAGATATGCTACGATTCCAGAACATTATGAAAACACGACGTCAAGGAGAGGAAGTAAAGGTTCCTGCCCGAGATGTTATTGAAAGATAAGGAACTAGTGCGAGACGTAAGTTAAGACAAACGAAATAACCCAAGAAAGATTACGCGGAATATTGATATGATAATGGGACAACGAGTAGTTAGTAGTTGATTCAGGAAGGGCCTAGTTATGGCTAGACAGGAGGATACAGACAATCAACAGATCTTACAAGATAAGCATAGTGAATCCAGTCTCGCAGATATGACATTATAATACTTGGGATATATTCAGATAGCAGTTAGAGTAGTTAAAGGCACCGTATGATTGCTACAGAAATAAAAGAGAGTACCACTAGGAAGACAGTCAAAACTTCAGTTCAGGAGCAACCCTACAAGCACAAGGGCGTGGAAATAAGTAACTATGGATAATTATAGGTGAGAAAGAACATCAAAAACTTCCGTCAAGTATATGAGGTAATAAGCTCGCAGCTTTACAAGAGTCAGAAGGTCTTCCCTAAATACTACAATGAAAGAATAGCTGAGGAAGTAAGGAAGAAGACTTCAACCTAAGCTCAGTGACCTAAGGAGGAAATGGTCTTATAACAACAGTCTCACAACAACATTGTATGCATTCCGTAAGAAAATGGCACCTACCGTGGATAATGAACGGGAAGTAAAATCAGAAGTGATATTCAAGATCATATGAGTTGTATGGAATTCCAATTTGTGTGGGCACTAAGGTAAGCTAAATATGCATGCAACAAGGGGGCAGAAAGACTAGGAAAAGTAATTGCTTACATTTAAAGAAAGCTGAGAAGGAACAAAAAGAATTACTCGATTAATGACCCAGAGTTAGTTACGTTATGAACACACTCAAGATTTTGGAGTATTATCCATGAAGTATATATGTTGACAATTAGATAGCTGTAGAAGACTCTGGTATAAGTTAAAAGAAAGAATTGAGTCCAGATCATAGACAAGGGATTGAATTGTTAGATGATGGTATCACGAATATTCCATAGCGGCTATGAAAGACTAAAGTAATAACTAATATTAGGAGTCGCAGATCGGAAGATAGCTTAAGTCTACATGAAGGTCGATCAGAAGGAAGAGGAAACTAAAGAGTTACATCAACCAAGTAAATCAGGAGTTTGATTATTGGACCTAGAAAATTTTAGACATCATGATTGAGAACATTTCAGAATCACTCTTAATATTAGAGGTACAAGAGAGATAGTACAACAACCATATTTTATAACGACTCTACGATAAAGCCAGTTAGAAAAGTACCAGCCTCATAAGAAGTCAGTATGAAGCTCCCACTAGATTGTGTATGCACTAGAGGTGCAAGTATTATAATAGAGCTTCAAGTTGTGGATGTGAATTATACCTATGTTAAAGTGAGGTCATAAAAGAGATAGAAGATGTGATGCGAGATTTTAAGGTAGTTAAGGTAAAGGCGAACAACGTACGAGATACTCAAATGCAAAAGGTTGCGAATAATCCATACTCCAGATAGAGGGTTAGAAGCATTGGTATTCAGTATCTAGGAATGGTAGCGGTGTCGTCAGTGACATATCTTCCAGCCTATGGTTTCTAGGTATCGAGAGGCCTAGTCAAGAGAGTAAAGAAGAGTTAGAGACGGTGTGATGTCTCGCTTGATGTTTCGTAATAACACAAGGAAATCTATGGTGTAAGCAAGTTGAAGGAAGGTTGCGAGTAAAATAAATAGATATGTGTAGATCGCAAGCTAAAGTATGGTAAAGCGACAAGGTTTTAGGAAGACAGGAGTAAGGATAAGAAAAGGCAAGTGAGAAGGTGACGAGAAGGGATAAGTCCTCGGGATTAAGTCCATGAGAAAAAGAATTATAGAATGCTCAGTATAGCCTGAATATACTCAAAGGAGTCTAAGGCTAGTAGAATTTAAAAGAGATAGAATGCTGCTCTGGTAATAGAATAAGGGTGTCATTATGATAGATAAAGGATGATGTTTGGGCCTTCGATTGAGTAATGATTTGATGAATTGTACGGGATTAAATTACTCTCGTAAGGAGAATCATATTGGGATGCTATGAAATATGGTTATTAAAGTATAGTATCGCCCATAGGTGGATTAGGCAAGCCACTTCAGATATTCCCTGATGAGACGTAAGCCCTAGTGACATTGTATTATGTAAGAAGTTTCAAGTTTTTAGTGGTGGATTGTAGATCAACATTGAGGTGAATCAATAATAGATAAATAAAAGTTACAAAGTATGAGATGAGATTGGGCCATCAGTCTTAAGATGAACAGTAATGAAAAAGTGTTAAAGGACTTAGATTTATACATATAGGATAAGCAACGAGAATAACCTGGAGTTTGGTCGCATACCTCAGTAACAACAAATCGAAGTAAGAGTTATGGTATAGTATGGCCTACTTAGATATAGTAAAGCTAATGATGCCCAGAGGGACAGCTTGACATAATTTTGTATATGTTCACAAGTGAGGCCTAGAGATTGGCTAAGAGCTGGAGAAAAGAGGACAGAAGCATAGTATAGGCGCACATACAAAGTTAGAGTCGTACAAGCTGTATGATAGAAGGTAGCAACAGTTACGAGATTAGAAGGATTTCGACTATAAGTCGTGGTGTGAGAGAGAGGCTTAAAGGGGGGAATGCCCTGTCCTTTGGAGTTATTCAAAGAACAGTTGCCTAAATGGAAAGGAGAATATTAAAGTATTTGCAAGGGCTATGGGTTATGAGAATGATAAGTGAATCAGTCAACATTCGAGGAAAAATTTTCCAAAGGGGGAAATGATGATACGCCCCGCAGTATTACGTCGATATTATGCCATGTAGTATTACATTACGATGATGTTATGCTTCGCAGTATTATATTACGACGATGTTACACCCTATAGTATTATACGTGAAATTGTCGTAAGATAATTGACCTCAGTTCAAGGACAAGATTATTTGGAGATTATAAGCATTATGCTATTTCAAATACGTGATGAGTAAATTCGTAAAGGATAAAGGGTAAGCAAATCAAGGGAAATGAGTTTCGTTGAAGTTTGGCAATTTGGGATAAAATACGGTCCAAGCTATAATACCATGTATTTATGGACTAGTGCCATACAAGGTACCATATGACCATGATTATAAGGTGTATAAAGTGTGTTAAAAGTGAGTAGTATTTTAAGTAATTTGAGATAATTCTTAATTATGTGGGTAATTGGTCAATTATTGGGTAATGGGATATTACCTTGTTAATTAAGGAATTATTGAGTGATTAATTAAAGAATTGGATAAGGTTACACCCTCCCCCACGTGGCAGCAAGCCACCCCAAGAATTGTGACTCTTAAGTCATTATATATGGGGCAAGATTAGAGATGCGAGATTTGGTAAGTCTAAAGAACATGAGTCATATATCCATTTATTAAAACAGAGCCATTGTAAGTCTTAAGAACATGAGAATCATACCTCCATTCTCAAGTAACGTGAGGATTTTTCATAACATCTTCAACCAATTCATACAAGGATTCCAACGTTAGCAACGTGAATTCAACGAGATTTCTTTAAACAAAAATTCATGTAGCAGTAACGTGAATTTCTTGAAATAAAAATTCCAACGAGATTTCTTAGCACCTTAGCAACATGAGATTTTGCAATTTTAAGGGAGTATAGTGCAATCTTTCTCAAGAATATCATACGAATTTTCCCCTACTTCGATCTGTCATTACGTGTTGTTGCAATCAACGGGTGTTAAAGGGATTATCAAGAGAATCTACTCAGGTATGTTAAGGCTAAGCCCTTCCTTCATTTTGGCATGATCTCGAAATTACATGTGTTTGATAACGAGGCATAAAGAGAAGTTCATACTCCTGAATTTATATACATTATCCTAGTCTCATAAGTTACAGTATTCTTCTTATCAGGACTTCATATTCAATTGAGTATTGTCTTTTTCCAGTCAAGAGAGCAGAGAGCCTATATATATACAGTATTACAATATTTTCATTTCCATTGAGCTATAATCGATGGGTAAGCCCCTATTGGGCAACCTCTGATCAGATGGTAAGTTATATACCGAGCCTACTGTGGCCGAGCACTTATGAGCGAGCCCAGTTGGACGAGATACAGAGCTTAGTATGGCCGAGCATCTATGAGCGAGCCTACTACGACAGAGCAGTTATATATATACCGAGCCTTATAGGGCCGAACATCTATTTTACTTCTATATTGAGAGAGTTGAGTCAGTATCAGCAGGTAAGCATATCTTCAGATTATCTTTGGCTCTTAGTTACTTTCAGTTATTATACTATCAGTTTAGTTCAACTTTCAATATATTGCCTTACATACTTGATACATTATTTCGTACGGACGTCCCTTTTCTGGGGGCGCTGCATTTCATGCGTGCAGGTTCAGTCAGACAGACGGGTAGACCCCTTCATTAGGCGTTGCCTAAGTTCAGCTTGATCGATAAGCTCCATGCCCTTCGGAGTTACCAGGTCTAGAGCTTTATGTACATCTTGTGTATATATGTATATATGTTATGAGTAGGTTGGGGCCATGTCCCGATCATAGTATATCCATCTGTAGAGTCTTGTAGATATATCCTGTCAGTTAGTGCAGTATGTTGGGCTTGTAGGCCTTATATGTATATTTTATTGGTTTGTCAGCTGTAGTAGTTATGATGGCCTTGTCGACCCAGCTTTATATTGATGTCTAGTCAGCGTTCGCAAATTGTCTTGCAATGTGAACCATGGACAAGGTGTGACATTATATATTCAGAGTCCCTTAGTCGCAAGTTGGTACGTAAGGATAGGTGAGGCACCAGATGCCGGTCTCGTCCCCCAGGTTTGGGGCGTGACAGCGGTAACCATGACCATCTCAATTTATAGATTTTCTTCCAATTCTTCTCACCTCATTCTTCCTAGTTAGTGAATGGCATGCGCTAATCCATACGTTACATGGTTTTTTCCCTTAGTTAAGAATTCATCCTGCTCGCCTCTCGACACTTGTTGGGATATCCGTGGGAAAGTGTGTTCATTTGTGTATCACTTAACACCTCCTTGATTGTAAGATTCTTAAGAGACTCTCCATCAAGTTCAGATGCACTCTTGGGTTATTATAACATCACATTTATCTCTCCCACTCGTTCTATCTTTCTTAAAGCCTTGGAACTTTAGCTAAATTGCAAATCCGTGATTAACTCATTCTAAGAACTCGCAAGCCTTTCACATTTGATCTGTAGTACTTCCTTAGGTTCCATTGTCCCGGACTCTCTAACAAGTGTAAAACCCTTTTGCAAACCAGTTTCTAGTATTGTTGACCCAGTCATGTATATTGTCACGTACGAAGAATTTACATTTATTAACCTTCCACATTAATTTCGTACTAGTGGTTTATCATTTGCATATCCTTTCAGAGAATCACGTTATCCCTTACCACTTTTCTAGACTACACATGTCTTCAACAAAATATCCAAACATCATAGCTACATGGCCCTACTCTCGTTTTATTGTACTTAAGCAGCCTTACCATGTCCCTTCCCTCCCCACTTGGGGTGAATGTTTCATATTTCGACACAAGTCTTGAATTTAGCAATTTGAGGGACACATGTTTCACATCTCTAGTCCTCTTGTATATGATTGACTATTAGGGAGATTTAAGTCCTCATGGTATTAACCTCATAAGTCCTCTAGACTTATTTAGCCACACAGGCTTGGGATCCAAATCCCTCGTGTCAATATCCTTTTTTGGAGTGTAACACAACTTCGCAAATTCTTGGGATTTTTATAACATTCATAGCTCTAGGGTCTTCTCATTGTGGGTTCAATTGACTTTTGTTTTATAACTTCTTGTCTCCCGTAAGATACCTACACATTTGTCATTACTCTCCAGGACATGCTTTTCATATATCACGTGTCTATGTAACAAATTTAGAATCATATACATGGTTCCCATACTATCCACATGTACTCATTATTCTGCATTCGCATAGTGTACCACAGAACCTCCCTCTGAAAAATCCCAAAGCAGGATATGCAATAAGAGTGTGGCCCGTGAAATAGTTATGCGATCGCATAATGGGCCACAAAAATGACCTTAAATATGGCCCAAAAGACTGCTCCACTCTGCGGCCATTCCGCGGTCCGCAGAGTGCTTCTGCGGTCGCAAAACGGACTGCAGAGTGCTTCTGCAGTTGCAAAACGGACCGCAGAAATGCCTACTTATGCCCAACATTTTCCTTCAACTCCCCAGTGCACTGTTCATTCCAAAAAGTCCGAACCACGGTTTGCAAGCTCGCCGCGAAGAATTTTTACTACTATTAACCTCTATGCCTACTTCAGCATCACGGAACCCCAATTTTTATAAAAACATTTATGGGGCCTTACACTACCTCAAGGCCACTTGATCTCCTTCATATGGATCTATGTGGACCTATGAGAGTGCCAAGTAGAGGAGGAAAGAAGTATATCTTTGTTATTGTGGATGACTATTCCAGATTCACCTAGACTCTATTTCTCAAGTCCAAGGATGAAACATTTGAAGTATTTGTTGCATTTGTAAAAAAGGATCCAAGTGAAGATGGGCCTAATGTAATAAGTATCAGGTTGGATCATGGCATAGAGTTTGACAATGCCAAATTCGATGACTTTGTTTGCTGAAAATGGCATCACTCATAATTTTTCAGCTCCAAGAACACCTCAACAAAATGGTGTTGTGGAGAGGAAGAATAGGACTCTTGAAGATATGGGAAACAATGTTGATTGACAGTAGTATTGCAAAAAACGTCTGGGTAGAAGCTATCAACATTGCATGCTACTTGGTGAACATGTGCATGATCAGGACCCTTTTGAACAAAACTCCATATGAACGGCTAAATGGGAGGAAGCCCAAGCTGACACATCTAAGGGCATTTGGCTGCAAGTGCTTTGTCCTCGACAATGGCAAGGAAGCACTTGGAAAGTTTGATGCCAAAAGTGATGAAGGAATCTTTCTGGGTTATTTGTCACAAAGTAAAGCTTACAAAGTGTATAACAAAATAAATCTATGTGTTGAGGAAAGTATACATGTGATCTTTGATGAATCTCACCACTCATGTGGGAAGGATTCACATGATAAGATTGATCAAGAGGGAGAAAAGTTAATTGTCCCTGGTGAAATCATTGACATGGCAGATGGAAAAGCTAACAGGATGAGTCATGTCAAGGAATCAAATGATGATGGTGTAGCTATTTTTCCAACTGATGGAGAGGAACCCGGTTCCTCAATCACAACAACTGAAGTTGAAAACAGAGTTGCTGATATGGTTCAAAGGACCGCATATGCAGAGAGAGAATCACAATCAGAAATACCTGGACCATCTCACAACGATGTTCCGATGTCTAACTGGAAAAACAAAAGCTCACATCCTCTTGAAAATATGATCACTCCCCTTGATTCAAGAATTCAAACCAGATCAAACGTAAGAAACACGCTTGCCTTCTCAGCCTTTCTCTCTCTGATTGAGCCCAAAAATGTCAAAGGAGCATTGAAAAATGCTAACTAGATTACGGTTATGCAAGATGAGCTTCATCAATTTGAGAGGAACAGTGTTTGGCACCTGGTTCCACGACCTGCTGACAGAACTGTTATAGGAACCAGGTGGTATTCAGAAACAAACTTGATGAGTTTGGAAGCACAACCAGAAACAAGTTAAGGCTGGTAGTTCAAGGTTACAATCAGGAAGAAGGGATTGACTATGATGAAACATTTTCTCCAGTTACTCGAATGGAGGCAATTAGAATCCTCATTTCCTTTGCGTCTCATATGAAATTCAAATTGTTCCAAATGGATTTTAAAAGTGCTTGACAAGGCACTATATGGGCTAAAGCAGGATCCTCGTGCTTGGTATGAAAGGTTGTCCAAATGTCTTGTAGAAAATGGCTTTACAAGAGGAAAAATTGACAACACCATATTTCTGAAGAAACAAGGGAGGAACCTGCTCATTATGCAAGTCTATGTTTCTGACATCATCTTCGGAGCAACTAATGATTCATTGTGTGAGGAATTTGCAAAACTCATGGGAAGTGAGTTTGAGATGAGTATGATGGGAGAATTAAATTTCTTCTTGGGACTGCAAGTTAAGCAAACTACTGACAGGAAAATGATAAGTCAGTAGAAGTACATCAAGGAGATTCTAAAGAGATTTGATATGGAAGGATCAAAGATCATCGATACCCTCATTTCCACTGCTACTCGTCTGGACATGGATGAACCTGGTTCTCCTGTAAATGAAACTATGTATAGAGGTATCATAGGATCACTTATGTATCTCACATCAAGTAGACCAGATATTGTTTTCAGTGTAAGACTGTGTGCCAGGTTTTAGTCTAATCCCAAGTAATCTCATCTTAAGGCTGCCAAAAGAATCCTGAGGTATCTCGAAGGCACACAGGACCTGGTTCTCTACTATCCTTCAGGAGATAACTTTGACTTAATAGGGTATGCTGATGCTGACTATGCTGGTTATCTGGTGGATAGGAAAATCACTTCTGGTATGGCACATGTTTTGGGTTCGTGTCTAATCTCATGGGGCACAAGAAAACAAAACTCAGTGGCCCTTTCAACTACTGAAGCTGAGTATGTGGCTGCTGCCTCTTGTTGTGCTCAACTGCTGTGGATCAAGCAGCAGCTTGAAGATTTTGGTGTGTTTTCTGATTGTGTGCCCTTACTATGTGACAACACTAGTGCTCTCAACATGGCAAAAAATCCAGTTCAACATAAGAGAATAAAGCATATTGATGTGCGACATCACTTCCTCAGAGACATGTTGAGAAAGGGCTCATCTGTATGAAGTTTAGCAGACAGAAGATCAAATTGCAGATATCTTCACCAAAGCACTGAGCAGAGAGCACTTTGAAAAGAAGCATGGCTCTAGGGTTGATAAAATCAAATTGAGGTCCTGGTCCCTCGATGATTGTCTACGAAAGTAATATACAGGTAAAATAGCTAAAAAGTGTTTTCTGGCTCAGTCTAACTCACCTTTATACCGTTATAGGTAGGCATGCATGATGATTACAGAGAAAACAAGTAGCTAATGCATTGCACGTTGGTAAAAGGATGAGGCTTACATTTTCAAACACTGTCTGAGAACCTGGTTTCTTTGACATAGGTTAGTAGTTCCTTTATACTCTCATGCATAATATTTTAAATGGCTAAACCAGTGCCACGTTATTAAATTGTCAGTTCCTTTTTGCTTCTTGAACTCAAGCGTCTCACCCTTTATGAAGTGACCTGACTACCCAATTCATAGTCATTTCATAACTGTTCACATCAAAAATCCAAAAGTTCCCTTTTCCTTCTTCAAACTCTCTTCTTCAACTCACTACACTCCACCATGTTTGACAATCAGGAAACACAAAATGTTCCAAGCATCGTCCCCACTGTGTCCTCATCCGCTGAAGCACCAGTGATAAAGCCCACACTCCTCACTCTAACTAGTACAAACCCTAAGCTAGAGTCACAACCACCCTCTGCTTCCTCTCCAACCCAGTCGAGCTCTGAGTCTCATCGGAGTCACAAAACATCGACTCATAATACATTTGTGGCTGTGACCTCTACTTCTGCCTCGTCAGAAAAGATGGTTGACGAAGATAAAGTGAATGGAGAAGAAAATCAAGAAATTTCTAGTCTACTAGTGGAAGAAAGTTCTGATAAAGATCAAGGTGTGGGTTATATTAATGATGAATCGACAATGGCAGTCCCGGTCTTTGATCCTACAGGTAATGCTCCTCTTATGCCTTCTGAAGTTACTTTGGAGTTACAAGAACAGGAAGCTATAGAAAGTATGCTTGCAATAGCTGCTGAGGGAAGTCTTATTGGGGGTTATGAGGGTGTGTCGGAAGCCAATGGGTCTTAGGGGGAAGAAAATGGTACACTGGTAGAGAGTAAGGAACTGGTGCCTACCGAAACTTAGGCACCTGATAGTACTATCGGGGAACCAATTGAGGGACATGATCCCTCAACCCAAGAGGAGCCCTCTGCTCCTACATGGGATAAAACCCCTGGTTCTCCACAAGAACCCCAGGCCAATACTAATCTCGCTCCCTCTCCTCATTTCTATGCTGAGCCATTCTCAATTGTTGTCCCTGAAATGAGATCTTTATCTGAGGAGGAGAATGAGGATAGCGAAGATGACTATGACAATGTGGCTCTTACGAGCTTCATCAGGGCTAGGAGTAGACAGGAAACTCCCCAAGAGTCAACTTGTAAGAGACCTACCACTAGGTTGTAGAAGAAGGAAGCTTTTGAGTCAATTCTTAGGAAAAGCAAAGAAAAATAGAAGAAAAAGAGATTGGTGAAGGATGGGAAAATTGTAAATGAGAAAGTAGTACCCCTAGCACCAGTTGTCGATATTGATGATGAGGTAGGTGCACGGGGAACTTGGTTTCTTAGTTCGTAAGTCCTCAAAGAAACTTACAATTCCAACGTCCAAGAAAGAGTCATTTGTACGTGGTATGGGTTTGAGAAATGATGAAGGTGGAAAATTTGGTGGAAAGGTACTTGAGAAAGTTGGAGAGAAGGAAACTAAAGAACTGGTTGAAAAAGTATCGAAGAAAAGGGTGTGTGAAACATCTGCGGAGAAAAGAAAGAGTGCTAGAAAATCAGTGAAAAGGAAGGCCGATGTCAGTGAGGAACCTGGTTCCTCCAAAGAAAACCAAGGTTGGAGATGCCCAGGATGCTGGCAGAGAAACATTGAGAATCTAAAAGGTATTGTAGGGCCGTACATTTACCCCTGATATTCTGGATATGTCAAGAATGCGCCAATTAGTAGAGATATGTTAATTCCAACAGTGTACATATATGTTCACAAGTGAAAATCCCAGAGTATATGAGGCAAAAGTGCGTAGTTTCTATGCTGACTTCTTCACAGTTCAGGATGATAACATTTGTCTGAAAGTGAACGGTGTTGATTTTGTGATGGACACTACTATATTGGGATCCATTTTGGGCGTGCCCACTGATGGGATGTCCTCCATTGAGGGGGTCTGCTCTAAATATTTCAGAAATGCCATTGTGAAGGATAAGGTAGTGTAACAAGGGGAACGGGTACACAAGAAGGCCCTCCTTCCAGTGTGCCAACTCCTATTTGAAATGGTGAACAAAGTTCTGCTTCCACGTGCTGAAAGACGTGCCATTACATCACGAGCAGACTTAGTTCTCATAGAAGCACTGGATGGATACACCACTCTAAACTTGCCTGGTCTTATGATAGAGCCCATGAAGAAAGTAGTAGAGTTCAAGGAAGGTAATAATGGGTTGCCTTACAGGTTTCTCCTCACTAAATGTTTTGAATTCTTCAAGGTTACTTTGGGACATGCTAAAGTAGGAACTCGCAAGAAATCCTTCTCTAAAACCACCCTTGAAGAGTGTGAGTGCATTGATAGGAGTGGAGGGGTTGGCAGTACTTCGACTATTTATCAGCTGATCCACGCTCAAAATAGTGCCACTGACAAAATAAGGAAGCTGAAGGCTCGGAACTCCATTCTCGAAAGTCAGCTCACTCAGGCCTAGGAAGCAGCTGGATCTAGTGGTGCCCAAAACACAGAGGTTGCTCGCCTGATAAAGGAAAATACTGCTCTGAGGAAACAGTTTGAGTACCTGAAGGAAAGGCTACTAAACGATTGAGGTTCTGCAAAAGCTCGCATGGACATCCTTCTTAGAACCATTGCCTCTTCTTCAGCCTCCAGTGCTCCCCCTTCCAGTGCTCCTTAATATCCGTCTTGTTCCCAGTGTCAAGTTCCTAGTGTCCATCCTCTGTTTTTAGTCTTAATGATGTTTATGACTGGCACCTTTTGTTGTTTTTGTTTTGTGGGTGTTTTGGTAACAATGGAACTGCTCCCTGCTTAATTTCCAAAAATTAATGAAAGTTTCATCCTTTTGTTGTGTATGTCTTGCTCTTTTGCTCTGTTTTTAGTCATGATTGTATTCACATATGTGGCATGAGTTAACCAAGATAGACTTCTTTTTGCTTATTGCTTGCTACTGATCTTTTTATGATGCCAAAAGGGGGAAAAATAATTAAGGGGGAACATATTCAGGGGGAATACAGGAAACTGATCTACCAATTCTGGCTCATAGGGCGAACTTCAATTATAAGTTTGTCATCATCAAAGAGGGGGGGGGGAATTGATATGTTATATGTATCCATGTTATGTTTTGATGATCTAACAAACTCAATGATAAGAACCAGATAAGGAACGTGTGACACATCCTCAAGCACTTAAAGAACAACAAGTCTCAGTTCGGGGATGTGGTTCAACTCTTCAGAGTCAAAGGAACAACAGAGGGAATAAATAGCCACCAGTTCCCTTGGTGACTGTACAAGTCAACTCCCCACGGCTGTAAAGGTGTTGCATGTACACGCAACAGTGCAAGAACAATGCAGTAGTCAACTTTATGGGGAATGCCCTTTACCTAACTTGCTTGCATCATTCAAGTGATGTCACAAATGAGTTATTAACATCTAGCAAAGGTAAAACAAAACACTTGCACATTCAAGAATTCATCAAGCATTCTCTCACGTCTATATCATTCTTGCAAGTAATTCTCAAGGCCATCAAGAACAAAGAACAACATAACGAAGGACCAATTTCCTTTATTGAGTTATTACATGTCCTTAGTTGTGTTGCACCTTTGTTAAAGCACTTTACTTGTAATTCCTACTTAGCTTAGTTAGAAGCATTGTGTAGGAAATCTTTGTAAAATCATAAGCCTTGTGTCTGTGTCTTGGCTAGAGTTAGTCGAGTTGTAAGTCTTTGTAATAGAGTTATTAATAAGTGGCTTATAATAGAGTTGTTACAAGTAGTGAGGTATTACGAGGTTAATTCCTAGATTACAATAGGTTATAATCTAAATTTTGCTCAGTAGTGAAGTTGAAATCCTACAAGGGTAGTTCGTGGTTTTTAATCTCGTGAGCTGGGAGTTTTCCACGTAAAATTCCATTTTGTCATTTACTTACTGCTATGCGTTCTGTGGGAACTTATAGAGAACCTGGTTCTCTACATAGTTTGATGGACCCTTAGTTTCTATCAAATATACTCTTAGCTATTTAAGCATGGGATGAGTTTTAACTTCAACTAAGAAAGGAATAGAGCGACCAGAGAACAAAGTGTCTTGCCTTTATACTCGATGTTTGAGTTGCAGTGAGCTGAAGATATAAGAGATCTATGTAATGTCTTACCGATTGCAAGTAACCAAATATTCATGTAGGACTCGAATCTAAGTGGACAAGTATTATAACTTACATTTTATATGTCATTATTACTTAGAGTGTCACAACCCATTTTCTGAACAAGTCGTGACCGACACTCGGTCGCTAAATTGAACTGGGCGAACCATCTTCACTTATTTAAACTATTATAACCTCAAACTTTATATGCAACAAGGCATTACTTTAACCAAATACCTTTAATTAGTTTGAATATCTATAATAACCAGCTTCCAAACTTTGTTCGTAGTAACTACTGAAATACTGCTAAGTTATTATCAAAAATATCTGAATCTTAACCCACCGGCTGTGTCTATGAAGCCTCTACTGATAAAATAATGCACTGCTCAGGACATGAGATTGCCTGTCTAGTTATCCAAGTAAACAAAGAAATAACTAAATAAATATGACTCAAAGGAATACTCTACGAACAAAAGCAGAGCTCACGAAAAGCAGTGGAAGAGAGGGAAGTTCTAACCTGTAGCATGCTCGCCTGCAAAACCGATTCCTACGTTGTACCGCAGACCAACGTAGGTTCCCAAAAGAGAATGTCAGTACCATCCATTGTACTCAGTGAGTCTAGACGACAGGGGACAAAACTTTTATAAAATATACATTACAAATAAATATTTTGAACGCATGGAAAACATAAAGCTTCTAAGAACAATTCTAAAATAATTGCATAGTAGCAGTTTAAGAATATTCTAAAGGAAATTCCTTTCTTTTTCTTTCTTATAAAAAAAATACTTCAATTTATACTTCGGGAGTTCCAACTATTCTGGCTTATTTCTATCTTAGTCACCGTGTGATCGGTACGGGTCTGATCCCAACATGATCGAATAGGCCCAATCCAGGAGGTGCCACTCGCTTCATGGTTCTCAGCGCTCATGTATCATACCTTAGCCTGACTAAGTAAATTCTCAGCAATGAGACCATCAGCACGTGTGATCCCTTCTTTGGCACAAGTAGTTTTAGCTCGTGTGCTCCCTACATCAGCTCTAAATCTTTTCTGAAACATACAATACATACTCATACTGGTATCCTAAAATGTAAAGCATGGCATAAGAATGAAATAAACATTAAAAAATATTTCTAAAGATTCTTGCTTCTTCATGAATTTTCAACATGCAAATGGCATATAAGAATAACACAAAAATCTGAAATTTTATGCACATATATCATAATAAATCATCTAAACTTTAGCTAGAACAATTCTATGTTAATAGGCACTCACTCGCTCCAATTAAGTACATATTAACTCTTTTAAGCAATACATCAAACACCTTGTATGCGTGCTTTTGTGAGTTAAACCACTTTAGTAAAGGATTATATCAACTCACCTCAAAACTCCTCGAGCCAATACGTAGGCCCCAGTCCAATTTATACCTATCAGACAATTGATTCTACAACAACCAGTGCATTTACTTAATTTCAAAGTTTCACACCTAATATGAAATTTAATGTTGATACAGAGAAAGAAGGTAATTAACTATTTGATTCTTACCTACTACTATTGTAAGATAATTGATAATAGGGAATTTTATATACCTGAGTTCAAGAATTAGTGATTTGTAAAGAACCCTAGAACTTTCCGTGTGTGAGCAATTTCGTGGCTGCCTCTATTTCGTATAAGGCTTTAAGCCCTTTTGATGTGTGTGAGTAAACAGAACGTGAGGCGTTCTGTTTTGTTTAAGGCATTAAGCCTTTAGTTTATTCTTTTGCCTTGCACACCCCTTTATGGGCTAAAGCTGTCACGTCCTTTTTTTTTTTATTGTTTTTCCTTTTGTTTTTTGACTTAACTAGTATTTAATTACACCTACTTTTAATAATTAATAATATTAAAATTATTAATATTTCCCTAATTATATATTCAATTATTTATAAATAGAGAAGTAACTCAAAATCAATCACAAGGGTTTACATTCGTAATAGAAGTATAATTTTTATGTACTCAAGGCAAGATTTACAAAAAATAAATTCTATAATTAGCGTGTGTTGAAACTTTTATAGATTTGTGGAGTATTACAATCTTCTCTCCTTAAAAACATTCGTCCTTGAATGTTGCTAGCATTACTCACTTGAACTTCTTAAGTTTTCTTAGCACTACTCCATTTCCCAAGGGACTCAAAATTTTGGCTAACTCCCTAAATTTTCAAATATTTCGGCAGAATCTCCCCTGTAAATGGGACTATCCAAAAAAATATCCATGTCACAAATACCACAACTATACCAACCACAACCAAATATACCATAACAGGTCATTCATAGGCACTATACACAACTCATAAACTAATTACTCACACTCCGTCAAGAAGGTACCACAATAACCAACCAAAATCTAAAGCACAACACTTCAGCAAAATGTAAATAACTTTAATGCATTAAGTGTACTCTGGCATGGTACTAAATTATTTAATAACTAAATATACCGTGATAGAAACATAATTACTTCAATAACTAAGTATAATCTAGCAAGGACAAAAACACATGTTAACTTATATTTAATAAATAAGATATAAATGCCAAGCCAAACCTAGGTTTACATACATTGTTCCTCAAATAAATAAGGATACTTCTTCCTCATATATTCCTCGACCTCCCATGTAGCCTCTTTTGAATCATGATTACTCCACAAAACTTTTACCGATGATATATCTTTTGACCTCAGCTTTCTTACTTGCCTATCGAGAATTTCTATAAGTACCTCTTCATAAGTCAAGCCTTCTTTAATTTCTATGGTGTCGCCAGGTGTTATGTGTGACTCATTACAAATGTACTTTCTAAGCATAGACACATGAAATATAGGATGAACAGAGGACAACTCAATGGGCAACGCTAGTTCATAAGACACTTTCCCCTTCGTTTCTATAATCTCATAAGGTTCGATAAATCTAAGACTAAGTTTCCCTTTCTTACCAAACCTCATAACTCCTTTCATTGGTGAAACTTTCAAAAACACTTTGTCACCAACCATTAACTCTAAGTCACGATGCCTCTTGTCAGAATAGGACTTCGGACGATTCTTAGCCGTTTTCATCCTTTCTCTGATTAGCTGAACTTTCTCTAAGGCTTCACAAAACAACTCTGGACCGATCAACGGCACCTCTGCTGCTTCAAACCAACCCACTAGAGACCTACATCTTCGCTCATACAACGCTTCATAAGGAGCCATACCAATGATGGACTAACAGATGTTATTGTAAGCAAATTCTATAAGTGGCAAGTGATCATCCCAATTACCTCCAAAATCTATAACACATGCTCGCAACATATCTTTGAGAGTCTAAATGGTCCTTTCTGCCTGGCCATCGGTCTGTGGATAGAAAGCGGTGCTCAAATTGACCTTGGTACCTAATCTTTTCTAAAATGCCTGCCAAAAATGCGCCGTGAACTGAGGCTTCTGTCAGATATGATTTAAACTGGAGTACCATGCAATCGAACTATTTCTTTGATGTAGAACTGCGCATACTGCTCTACGAAATTCGTCGTCTTTACTGGTAGGAAATGTGCAGATTTTGTCAATCGGTCTACAATAACCCAAATTGAATCATGCTTACACTATGTGCGAGGCAGACCTACTACGAAATCTATATTAATAATCTCCTATTTCCACTGTGGTATCTCTATATCTTGAGCTAGGCCAGCAGGCCTCTGATGCTCGACTTTGACTTGCGGGCAATTCAAATATTTGGCCATATGATCTGCTACTTGCTTTTTCATGCCTTTCCACCAATACAACTCTTTCAAGTCAGGATACATTTTGGTAGAACCTGGGTGGATAGAATACTTCGAGTTGTGAGCTTCTTCAATTATAGACCTTCTAAGACCATCTACATCACGCACACACAACCGATCATTCAACTTCAAAACTCCATCACTTTCTAAAGTGAAAGCAGTGATTTATTTGTTTTTGACTTCTTCTTTTAACTTCGCTAAGTACAGATCTTCATCTTGTTTAGCCTTAACATGCACAACAAGAGAGGATTGCACTAAGGCATAAGCAGTTATACCTCCTTCTTCAGTCTCATCCAATCTAATTCCATCATTTTCTAGTTTTTGAATTTCTCAGCCCAAGGTTCGCCTTTGTACCGCAAGTGTCACGACCCAAAATCTTACCCGTCGTGATGGCTCCTATCTCGATAATAGGCAAGCCATTAATTTCACTAAACCATAATTTCTTTTAAGTTTGAAAATATAATATTTAAATACAATACAAAATCTCCCAAATACAAATACGAACACTCCCCAAAACCTGGTGTTACTGAGTACATGAGCATCTAATATGAATACAAGTCTGGAAAATATAGTCTATAATAGTCTGAGACCAAATACAGTAAACAAAGAGATAGAGAAGGAGAGACAAGGTCTGCGAAAACACGGCAGCTACCTCAAAATCTCCTGAAAATCAACCACGCGAAAGGATCAACACCCACTGTATCCGGGGACACCTGGATATGCACAAGAAGTGCAGGGTGCAGTATGAGTACAACCAACTCAGCAAGTAACAATAATAAATAAGGGACTGAAGATAGTAACGAGCTACACAGTTATGGTTCATTTCCAGTAATTCCAGCAAAGAATAAACATGCTATCAAATCTGGCAGTTTAATGTCAAATCAATTTTTATACAGTTCATTTTCATATAATCCGTATATCAACAATCTTCCAGAGATTTCACAACAATGACAAATAGCAACTAAGTACAGCAACATATAAAAATCAAGTACAACTTCTTAGGACAACAATCACTCACTGGGGTCCCAGCCCTCATCACTCCCTAGGCTCCCAGCCCTCATCACTCACTCTCAATGGGTATCTGCGCTCACTGGGGGTGTACAGACTCCGGAGGGGCTCCTACAGCCCAAGCGCTATAATCTTCACGGACAACTCACGTGCTGCACAGACAACTCACGTGCCAGAATATAAATATTTGGATCTGCATGGCCAACTCACGTGTTGCACGGACAACTCACGTGCTATAGTATAATATAAGGATCCGCACGGCCAACTCACGTGCTATAGTATAATATCTCACAATCAGGCCCTCAGCCTCACTCAGTCATAAAGCTCTCCAATCTCTAGGGCTCTCAACAATCATGAAATAAGCCCAAACAACAATGATATGACACATCAATAATGAACAATAGAGACTGAGACAAAATAATCAAGTAACTATGACTGAGTACAAAACAACAATTTAAGCAAATAATTCAACATGTACACGACCTCTGTGGGTCCCAACAATACCAACATATAGCCTAAACATGGTTTCTAACCTGACTTATAGTCAAATTTCCACAAAAATTAGAGAACACATAATCATAAACAAGTTATTCAACTTTACAGTTTATACGGGACGAACCAAGTCACAATCCCCTCGGTGCATGCCCACACGCCAATCACCTAGCATGTGCGTCACCTCCAACATAATCACATGATACAAAAATCGGGGGTTTCATACCCTTAGGACCAGATTTAAAACTATTACTTACCTCAAACCGTGTAATTCTTTATTCTGTTATGCCCTTTCCAAACAAATTGGTCTCCGAAAGCCTCGTATCTAGCCACAATTAATTCGATTCAGTCAATACCCATTATTGTAATTAATTCCATAAGGAGATACTAAGTTTTCCAATAAAATCCAAAATTAAGTCAAAATTCGCTCGTGGGGCCCACGTATCAGAATCCGACAAATGTTACAGAAGATGAACGCTCATCTAACCACGAGTCCAACCATACAAATTTTACCAAAATCCAACACCAACTCGAACCTCAAATCTTCAATTAAAGCCTATGAAGATTTCTACCATTTTCAACCCAATCCTTACCCATTTGAACTTAACAATCTTTCCACAACCTTATTAGTATGTATACATAATACTCTTACACCCACGAATCATACTATAAATCACCCATTTTTACTCCAAACCCGAAATTGAAGAATTGAGGAAAGAAATTCTTACCTCTTTGAAGCCCTAGCAAGATCCTTGTGAAATCTACAAACCTCGAACAAGAATCGATGAATAAATGACTATGTCTTCACTTTCTCTCTCTAAAATGCTCTCACCTCTCTCTAAAATATCAGATTTTGGCTCAAAAATGAGCTTCAAGGGCTATAAATCGAAGTTGGGTCGGGTCAAAAATTAGAAAGAATGGAAGCTCCGACGCAGTTATGCGATCGCATAACAGGTATGCGGTTCGCATACCTGCCGCATAATTTGACCTCCAAAGTTGGGTGTTACTGACCCGGTCTGCGATCATTATGCGGTCTGTATAATTGTTCTGCGGTCGCATAATGCACCGCAAAATAGGTCTGTGGTCACATAGCATACCACAGATTTTCCTCAAATCTTGCCCCTCTACTGATCCACTTTGCGACCATTATGTGGTCCGCAGAGTGATTTTGCGACCGCATAGTGGTCGCAGAAATGACCCTTTTCCAACAAAATTGTCTTTACACATCGATGCATTGTTCAACCCAATATGCCCAATAACGAGTTCTGAATGCCGTCAATTTCTATAATCTTTATACTAATTGATCTACCTCGGCACTACCAAACCTTAATTTCCTTAGCAAAATTTCTCCGGGGTCATTACACATAAGTCAACATCCGGTCAACCTTTTCAACTTAAATTCTAAACCTTGGAAATAAGTGCTCCAAATCATTTCAAAACCTCAACGGACCCAAACCAATTACCCCGGCAAGCCAAATAACAACTGTAATTCACAATTTGAGCAGTAAATGGGGAAACGGGATTATAATACTCAAAACGAACGATCAGGTCGTTACAGCAAGATGGGCCACGACACCAATTGACTTCCTACTAAGTGCATCTGCTACCACATTAGCTTTGCCCGGGTGATAAAGGATATTGATGTCACAATCCTTCAATAGCTCGAGCCACCTTCTCTATCTCAAATTTAATTCTTTTTGCTTGAAAATGTACTGGAGGCTTTTGTGATCTGTAAACACTTAAGAATGCTCGCCATAAAGGTAGTGTCACCATATCTTTAATGCAAACACCACTGCTGCAAGATCCAAGTCGTGTGTGGGTAGTTCTTCTCATTATTCTTTAACTGCCTAGAAGCATAAGCAATAACCTTTTCATCTTGCATAAGAACAACATTGAGACCAACTTTGGAGGCATCCCAATACATTGTGAACCCACCCGAACCTATCGGCAAGGTTGATACAGGTGCAGTGGTCAGCCTCTTCTTTAACTCTTACAAATTCTGCTCATAAGCGTCTGACCACCGAAACTTAACTGCTCTCCGAATCAACTTAGTTAATGGAGCTGCAAGTAAGGAAAGCCCCTATACAAACCTTCTATAGTAGCCAGCTAACCCAAAGAAACTCCTGATTTCGATTGGCGTTGTCGGCCTTGGCCAATTCTTCACTGCTTCTGTCTTCTAAGGGTCTACTTTTATGCCTTCACTAGATACCACGTGGCCTAAGAATGCCACTAACTGCAACCAGAACTCACATTTTGAAAACTTGGCATAAAGCTCATTCTCCTTCAAGGTCTGCAAGGCTATCTTGAGGTGTTCTACATGCTCATACTTGCTCTTAGAATATACAAAAATATCCTCTATAAACACAATAATAAAGGTATCAACGAATGGCATGAAAACTTTGTTCATGAGGTCCATGAATGCAGTTGGAGCATTTGTCACCCCGAAGGATATTACTAGAAATTCATAGTGCCTGTAGCGAGTTCTAATGGTTGTTTTAGATATATCCACTTCTCTGATTCTCAACTGATGGTACCCCGACCTCAAGTCTATATTTGAAAAGTACTTTGAACCCTGAAGTTGATCAAATAAATCATCAATTATTGGCACTGGGTACTTGTTCTTAATGGTAACTTTATTCAACTGCCGATAGTCGACGCACATTCTGAGACACCCATCTTTCTTCTTGACAAACAGGACCGGGGCACCCCCACGGTGAAACACTCAGCCTGATGAAGCCCTTGTTAAGAAGGTCTTTCAATTGTTCTCTCAACTCATTAAGTTCTGCTGGAACCATCCTATAAGGAGGTATAGATATGGGCTGAGTTCTTGGCATGAGATCGATGCCGAATTCTATGATTCTTTCAGGAGGAAGTTCGGGAAGGTCATCTGGGAAAACTTCTGGAAATTCTCTAACAACTGGCATAGACTGAAGACCTGGTGGTTTTGATTATGAATTAATGATGTGAGCCAAATAGGTGATACACTCCTTACCGATCATTCGTTGTGCCTTAAAATAAGAAATAACCTTACCTACAAGCGATGCTGAACTACCCTTACACTCTAAGACTTCTTCATTTGGAAATTGGAACCTGACTATCTTGGCACGACAATCTAACATGGCATAGTAATAAGACAACCAATCCATGCCCATGATCACCTCGAAATCCACCATTTCTAACTCTATGAGATCAGCCTCGATGCTGCGACCTTGGACTGAAACTATACAACCTCTATAGACTCTTGTGGCTTTTACTGACTCGCCAATTGGAGTAGATACTAGGAATGTCTCACTAAGTTGTTTAGGTTCTAGCCTGAGGTTAATTGCAAAGTATGGAGTCACGTACTAAAACGTTGAATCCTGGATCAATTATGGCATAAGCATTATGTGAGCAGACTAGAAGTATACCTGTAATAACTTCTGCAGATGCCTCTTCACTCTGACGATCAAGTGTAGCAAACAAACGGGGTTGTCCCCCTCCCTGAGTAACGCGATCTGCACCTCTGCCTGCTCCATGCCCGACCTGATTATGAGAACCATGAGCCTGAGGTGGTGCAACTATAGTAGCTAAGGAACTAGAAGGACAAGTTGATCCCCCACTGAAATTATGTCGCAACTTTGGGCAGTTTGCCTTTATATGACCATTGTCTCCGCAATGATAGCAATCATGAAACCTAAGCTTGCACTGACCTGAATGTTGCCGCTTACATGTTCCATAAAGACTTTGTTATTGTGAATGTTGCACAGCATGACTCTGGCTATGTGAGGATGATGTCCTAAAATTCTGATTATGTCGAGATTGGTTTCCATAACTCTGAGTACGTCTGAAAGAAGATCCACCACCTGACTAATAACTTGACTGAGATGGTGGTAATGACTCCTTATTGGAGGAACCCCTTCCACCTCCTCTGGATGTACCATTGAACCCGCCTACTGTCTGGGCTTTCTTGTTATGCTCTTTTTCATCTCTCCTTTGTTGTCAGTCGTTTTCTAAGTGCTTGGAGAATCCCACAACAGAGGAGAAAGCTGTCATTCCTACCATTGTAGTTGATGTCGTATCCTTAATGTGGTAAGCCAAACCGCCAACAAACTTGCGGATATTTTCTTTTTTTGTCTTAACCATGTGAGGAGCATGCTTAGCCAAACTTATGAATTCCATGTAGTACTCTTGCACACTTTTATTTCCTTGCTTGAGTTGCTCGAACTATGTAGCCTTAGCTTTCCTATCCTCTTCTAGTATAAAATTAGCCATTAAGGCCTCTTCAAATTCTTCCCAAGTAGGCGGGCCATCATCTTCATCTCTTTCCTTTTCCCACATCTCAAACCAGGCGCCAACCACATCTGTAAGCTGGTAGGCACCCAGCTCCACAGCTTCATCATCAAATGCCTTCATCGCTCGGAGGGCTTTCTTGACACCTTCCAGTCACAACATTGGATCTTCATCAACTATAGTACCACGGAGCAATGGAGGACTCAGCTTTAAAAATTCATTCACTCTTGATGACTCAGAATTGTTCTGTCTATTTGATTGAGGTGGAATCTAATCTCTTCTCTTGTTCTGGTTAGACATGAAGGCTATAAACATCTCCATAGCACTATTGACAGCATTAAAAATCTGACCCACCTCTGGAGATATAGATGTCTGAGCCGAAACTGCTGTTGGGGGCGGCACTGGATTC
Organism: Nicotiana otophora; assembly: GCA_000715115.1. NCBI lineage: Eukaryota > Viridiplantae > Streptophyta > Magnoliopsida > Solanales > Solanaceae > Nicotiana > Nicotiana otophora. The sequence goes on from AWOL01S0007683.1 coordinate 63,989, forward strand.
TGAGGTACTGGCTCATCATGCTCCACCCCTTCTTCATGTTCAACCCGGGTACTTGAACCCCCTTTGTGGATTTACCCTTCCTTTTCTTAGTTAAAGCTTTCTTATTTCTACCTTGAGACACAATAGTGGCAATAGTTTCTTGAGCAGCATAGTGAGTGTCGGTGTCGGAGTTGGGAGTACGAGCCATTTTTGCGAGTTTTGGAGAAACGAATACATTAGATAATTTCTTATGAGTAGGCTCTACTGCACGATCTAAAATATGCAAAAATGAGACTTTTCCTAAATGCTTGAAGCCTCCTACTTAAAAGTATGGCACGCTTCATACCCATAAATAAGACTTTACTGACACGGCATCATAGACCCCTAGGACTCCATATACCTGAGGCTCTGATACCAAGTTTGTCACGACCCATTTTCTGAACAAGTCGTGACCGGAACCCGGTCGCTAAATTTAACCGGGCGAACCATCTGCACTTATTAAAACTATTATAACCTCAAACTTTATATGCAACAAGGCATTACTTTAACCAAATACTTTTAATTAATATGAATATCTAAAATAACCAGCTCCCAAACTTTGTTCGTAGTAATTACTGAAATACTGCTAAGTTATTATCAAAAATATCTGAATCTTAACCCACCGACTGTGTCTATGAACCCTCTATCGATAAACGGACGCACTGCTCAGGACATGAGATTACCTGGATAGTTCTCCAAGTAAATAAAGAAATAATTAAATAAATATGACTCAAAGGAATACTCTACGAACAAAAGCAAAGCTTACCAAAAGCAATGGAAGAGAGGAAAGTCCTAACCTGTAGCCTGCTCGCCTGCAAAAGAGGTTCCTACGTTTTACAGCAGACCAACGTAGGTTCCCAAAAGAGAACGTCAGTAACATCCATTGTACTCAGTGAGTCTCGACGACAGGGGACAAAACTTTAATACAATATACATTCACTGCTAAAAAGCAGCAAATTTGCGATCGTCAAATCAGTCGGAAATCGGTCAAAAATCGTGTTTTTCCGATGGATTTCCGACTGAAAAGTATCAGTCGGAAAACACGTGGTCGCAATTTATTTGCGATGGAATCAGTCGCAAAATCAGCGATGGATTCATTCACAAATTGAATAATATGGGATATTTGAATTAAAGTAATTTGCGACCGAATCAGTCGCTGATTTTACGACTGATTCAATAGCTGGCCAGAAATAAAACACAAATACAAACTTAATGTTTCGACCAATTTTGTCAGAAAATTTAAAAATAACATTAATTTTAAATTAGTTATTTCGACTGAAACAGTCGCAAATCTTGAATTATGAATTAATTAAAATTTTCAAAAATTCTACATGTGCGACTGATTCAGTCGCAAATCTTAATTAAATATTGTTAGAAATTTTCAGTTTGCGACTGAATCAATCACAAATCTGGGTAATTCCCGGTGAAATCTGCGACTGATGCAATCACAAATCTGGGCATTTTTAAGCAGAATCATGTTGTGTTTCTTATTACACCACCTGCCAAAGAAAGCAGCCAACCAAACACCTAACAATTAACCAAAAACCTAATATAACAATCCAAATATCAAACAACCAACTATCAAAGTTGTCTCTAACTTCAACTCTAAAACATTAAAATAGCCTATTGAGAATCAGTCTCCTCCTCAGACTCAGAGTACTCCATTGCATCTCCTTTCTTGCTTTTGTTTTTTAACAATTTTTGGATCAAAGTCTGAGATGCTTGAAATTCTTACGACATTTGATCCACTTTTTGACGCATATCTTCCATGTCTTCTTGGGAAACTGATGCCCCACTGAATAATGTTGATGGTGGACGACTAGAGGATGGTTGTACTCCAATCCCATAGACTCAACCTTTATTTATTAATTTTGTGAGAAATAAAAGAAAATATAGTAAAAGAAGTAAGAAAATAAATGAGCAATTTTCAAATTAATACCAAAATAGATAATTACATAATATTTATACCTTTATTCACGCCACCAGCCGCCTGTGTCCAAATTGCATTCATATCCTCGGGGGTCGGTTGAGTTCCTTTAGGCTGAGTTGTTCGCCATGCATCAAGATCAATATGATACTTGTCCTAAAATAAAAATAATACATGTTATATAAATAAAATAAACCAAGAAATAATAATATAGTTTTGGTGTTGGGATCATACAAATGTCTCTGAAGCACGCGGTTCGATCCATCCTTCTCTTGTGTCGTCCTTTTTCTTCTTCTTGTGGGTCTCCGTAAAGACCTCAGCATAATTTACATCTGCCCCACGTTCCTTTTCCTGAAAATTAAGAAGTGTATATATATATATATATATGTTCAATTTGCATACTTGTAAAACTAAGAATATTTTAAAATGAAATTACCATTCTCAAACGATGGGCTGCAAAACTAATAGAACCTCCAGTATGCAATGATCTACCCTTAGTAGAAGCTCTGTTTAACTTTGCATGTTCACTCTTCTTCTTCCACTCAGGGGTGTTCCACTTCGCCAAAAGTTGATTCCAGACATCTTCACGTATCCAATCAGGTCTGTTGCCACCTTTCCTAGCAACATGATGTGAATTCGATATCCGCTTCTGTGCTCTCTTCTCGAAGTTCTCATTCACCAGATTTTCAAGTGTTGGCTGACATACGCACCTACCCTGCAAAATTGAATAAATATTATTAGACGAATAAGGATAAGTATTAAAAAACATTAATCTACTCTTACCTTAAATTGTTGCTACATACTCATTCTGATCTGGTACGGTATCTGTCTCCACGAATTCTACGGCTCATAAAAAAATGGCTTCATAGATTCCATCACCATATGCGCGGCCTGAAAGGATGGCAAAAATCTGCATTTAATTTAACATATAAAATGTCATTAGATTCATTATATGCAAAATTGTATTGAAAGTTTTAAAAAGGAAATTGACGGAAAACTCACCCGTCGCCATAGGGAACGATAACCAGCCGATGAAGATGATCGTACTGTACAGTCCCTCCAGTACACTGTCTCACGGTACCAGCAACTGTAGAAGTACTAGTAGATGGGGATGCAGCTGCGTGAGATCCTCCAATATCCAAGTTAGATATACTTGGAGTGGATGATGATGGAGATGATAATTGAGTGGGCGATGTATGAGGCACAAAATATGAACCACCATGATGGCTACTATGATGGCTTGGATATGCAATCGGTGGTGAGCCAGCAAACTGACTAGCAGGATCACGCGGGGAAGAAGATGAGAAACGAGACGTGGGTATAAAATTAATGGTGGTCGAAGCTGAGCCACCATGATAAGGCATGTAGTAATACTGAAGTGAGCTAGGCGGTGGAGGGACTTTGAAAAAGTCATATGACTGTGAAGCTGGCATGGAAGGACGAGGAGGCATAGGAGGAGGGCTCATATTTTGTGTAGGTGGAGGAAGTTGAATTGGTCTAGGTAAAGCATGTTTTTTCTTCTTAGATTTTTTTATTTCTTTACCGCGAGAATCCATCTGTGTAATGCATATAAAATATTTACATGTAAAAAAATTTAACATAACAAATATAAACATAAAGTATACATAATAAATATAACAATATAAACATAAATAAATGAAGAAGTCATTAATAATATAAAGTAATTTTATTACATATTACGATGATGCACATCATAACATATAAATACTAAACAAGTTATAAAAATATAAATATCTTAATCCTCATCACTTGTTTCATTTTCATTTTCTTCATCATATGATTCTTCATCGCTTGTTTCATTTATTTCAACTGAATCTTCGTCCTCCTTTTCCATTGATGTTCCCTTACTATGCTCAGTTAAAATTGATCATAGGACCGAAGGATCAAATTCTTCGTATAGGCCGTTGTTATCCTATAATTCATCAGCTAATTCATCATCCACTAGTGTTTCAACACTTGAAATATTATTTTGGTATGCTACATCCAATGCATCCTCAACTTCAACTCTACCCACTACTTAGATTTTATTTGTGATGACCCAAAAGGTCATCTTATGTTTTAAAACTCGAATTTGCGCTCTTAAGCATTAAAAATCTCATTTTTACCCTCCTCGATTTGCGTGCACACTCCGGACATGTTTCCGAAAAGTTCTTATGATGAAAATTAATGAAAATAAGAATTTATGCCTTAAAAATTAATTTTAGTTAACTTCGGTCAACCTTATTGGTAAACGGGCCCAGATCCATGTTTTGACGGTCCCAGTGGATCCGTATCGAATTATGGGACCTGGACGTATGCCCGGAATCAAATTCAGAGGTCCCTAGCTCAAGGTATGAATTTTTGAAGAACATTAAAAGTTTATAAATTAATTGTTTTTAAGAATTGATTGATGTTTGGCATTGTTAGTGCCAGATCCGTATTCTGGTTCCGGAGCCCGGTACAAGTTCACTATGATATTTAAGACTTGTCTATGAAATTTGGTGAAAAACGGAGTTGATTTGACGTGATTCGGACGTCCAGTTGAGAAGATATGAACTTTAAAGTATTCGTGAGAATTCAATTTGATTTGGTGCTAAATTTAGAGTTCTAGGTGTTATTTTGGCGATTTGATCGCGCGAGCAAGTACGTATGATGTTTTTAAACTTGTGTGCATGTTTGGTTTGGAGCACCGAGGGCTCGGGTGAGTTTCGGATAGACCACAGGATGTTTTGGAATTTGAAAATCTGATATTTTGCTGCAGCACGTGTTCTGGCATGTCCTTCTTCGCGTTCGCGAACGCGAAGAGTAAATTGGGCAGCTGAAGTTTTCTTCTTCGCGAACGCGAAGGCTTTGTCACGAATGCGAAGCGATGGGGGTGTTACCTTTCGCGAACGCGTAGTGTTAGGCACACCTGGGGGAGGGTTGGTCGTTCCTTCATCGCGAACGCGAGCAATGCCTCGCGAACGCGAAGGCCATGGGGAGTAA